>VDFB02020750.1:0-27072 GCA_007258455.2 Sequoia sempervirens
TTATTTATACCTTTTTACAAGTTTACTGTCATGAAACGCCCTAGAAGCAAGCATATGATAAGATGATAGTCCTTAGATGTGATAAATGTCTCGTGTCAAAAAACCTACAACTCTTTTGAAGATACCATTTTTTTCTTGCCTGACACTATCATTATATCCATTTAATCAACACTATCATCATTTTTATTTTTTACATCTTGAAACAAGGTCTTCATGCACATTAGGACTATTATCCTTGAATGTATAGGGTCTTAGAGTATTTTCACTGTAGACATTAAATCATCATTTGATAGTATTGTCCTATGTATCTTTTTTAGCTCTCACCATTAGGAAGAACACCATCATAAACATCTAAATAATGTCTATTATTCCTTTCAAATTATTTATTATGACTATCATTTTAGTCCATTGTTGATTGATTGCTCCTAAGCACTATCACCCATTAGAGAATCGTATCATTGATCTTGTCATTGTATTGTTTTTTCATCATCATGCTTTAGTGTTAGGTATTTTAAACTCCTTTCATCTAGCCAAATGATCCATGCCATAATAAAAAATCAATAACATCTTTCACATCAACTGAGGGTAGTGACACTAAATGCATTGTTATTAATAGTTCATTCTTCTTGCATGATTCATCCTCACAACAAACTCATAGATCCTTCCTTGGACTGTCGTCCTAATTAATGTAACATCTATTCATTTAAGAACACCTACTATTTACATATACTTGATTGGTATGTTGTCATTTGATGCCAATAATGTCCTTTGTTCATGGTTAATAATAATTTCATCGTATTGGAATATAGGATATTGTACTATCACTTGGAGATTTATGTCCTATGTGTCACCTGGTAGTGATTATGACTGTCCTAACTTGTCATGGAAAGTATTATACTATCTATTACACTTCTCTTTGGCTTGAAAAATACTCTTCATTTGATGTATTATCTATCTCATTCACTCTGGTATGCTTCTTGTATACTCTTTATTGACTCATGTTTTTATATTATAGACTATCATTTTGAGTGCATAGATCCTTGATTTGTGTTAAGACTTTGGATAGGGTTTAAGGGTCATTGGACTATGCTTGATATTTTTTATTTATGATGTTCTTCAATCTCCTTGAAACATTGTGAGTCCTTAAATTTTCCTCTTTACTATAAATGACAAACTATACATCGTCATTGTCAAAACCTCATCACACCTTTCACATTTCTACCTCTCTAGACTGTGTACTAATTTTCATGATAATTCTTTTTCTAGGTGTGATTATACAAATCTATGGATTTTAAATCATCTCTAAAAACCCTATATTCTTTCAAAAGGTCTTAAACATCCTTGCTAAAAATAACAAATATTTAATATATATTCATATGAAAAATAGGTCTATAGGTGTAGAGAGCATACCATTTATATCCTACATCTTTTGGATCTTTATATGTGTGGAGGAAGTGTGAATGGACTCCTATAAATCCTCTTACTTTCCTACAACGTGCCATACATTTATCTCTTCTTTTTGCAATGTCATAGATCTTCATATCTTGCAACATGGGCAAAAAATAGAGCAACCGAGTGCTACTTCCATGCCAACAATGGTGGATATTTCCTTCACTATATTATTTCCTTTGATGCAATGTGCTATAAACCCTAAAAAATCTCTAAATATTTGACTCTTTTGAGGTAAGTTTCCTTCTCAAAGAGTGAATGTGAATATTTTGAGAAGATACAAAATTTTCTTTAACACTCAAGACTTGACATATCAATTGTCACAATAAATTAGTGTTTCACCTTTTCAAAGTCTATGACTCTTCGCAAATTATTTATGCCTTAAAAATGACTAAAGAGTCTTAAAGACTTATCAAACATTTGTAACTTGATAAAAAAATTTGGAGCTGTAAACACCTAAAAATGACTAACGCATTTCCATATTTCCATTTTATCATTTTCTTATCAATTCTTCTATCTATATTAATTAAATTAATTATTTAATTATCTCAAATTTTCCTTATATCTATATTAATTAAATAATTTTTAATTAATTTATCATTTTCCATTCAACATTAATTAAATTAATTTCAATTACTTCATTTTGTTCACTACAATTTAATATTTTTCAAAAAAATAATAATTAGCTAACACTTATTCCATAAGTAAATAAATTAAAATGATTTATTTAATTACCTCTTTCCCTCCAAAATAATTAAATAAAATTAATAATTTATTTATTTTTCCAACTATGCTTATGAATTAAATTTATTTAAATTCTTTCAACTATTCCACATCATCAATCTAATCCATTTACTAATTTTATCCCCTACCCTTTCTCAAATTTTCTCACCCATTGATTCTTCTAATTAATCTCCATTGTTTATCAAATATCAAGTGAAGCATATAAATAAAACCCGTCATCCATACATTATATTCACTAGCTAACATGATCATTATCAAGCAATTTCATATCAATATCTTTTATCTATCTCTCATATCTATAATCTTTGAGTATATATCATTATCATTTCAAATTCTTGCTATCATACTATCATTGTGCTACCATGACCATGCTATAATAAATAGCAACCCACATATCAACCATCAAAGCAAAATATCAAAGAAATACTGAAGAAAATCAAGCTCTTTGCTATGGTATAATTGTTCATTATTTGATTCATGCATAGATCTTAAGCTTTATTGAGTTATTGTTGAGTATGAATTTGGTACTTTCATTGTATTGTTCCTATTTTACATAATTCACCTTTTCATTCAACATCCACATGAACCTCCTAAATAAAATTTTGTGTCAAAGTGGCACAAAAATGTTAATATTTATCTTTGCTATCTTTCATAGGTTTTTTTCAACCTCTTTTCTTATTTCATGTGCATTTAATAAGCCATATTTATTTCTTCAAAAAAACCCTCAACTTTTTGTTGTTTTTTTGCCATAATTATTTTTTATTTGGGATTTTATTAATCTTTTTATACATCCTTAATTGACTCATTCTAAATTTCTTTCATTAATCACATATCTTTGAGATCCTTTTCAAGATCCCCCTGATTCCATTTATCAACTCTAGGTGCCCATACCCTCTTATAAGATATGATCTAGATTGTGTTATTGCTCATCTTATTTACTACAATAGTTACTATTAATACAATTTTCTTTGGTAATATTCTTTATTGCTAAGAATAAAAAACCTTATTTTTATAGTTCCTTCCTATACACCATAAACTAGTGCCCTTGAATAGAAACCAAATGTTGATGATAAAATGCAAGCTTGAGGTTTATAGTATTTATTAGAGAAGTTAATCCCATGGTAGTGCAATAGAAAGAAATAAAAAATAGCGTGACATATAAAATGAAAATTCAAATAATTTCACAAATTCATAGACACCATAAGAGAGGTCTACTCATATATTCTTTGTACATTATATAATATTTACTATAAGCATGGATATATATGATCGAGTAACTTCTCTTATTTATACATTCTATTTTTCCTTATTATTAAATTCCATTTTTCTTATCTACTAGCATTGTGTGGTTCACATATGTATGTGAATACATAGAGTGACATGTCCCTCTTCCTTGATATATCTCTTGGATGTGATATAAAAGGTACCACACAATACCATTTTATAACACACTTATCTTTCAATGGTTATTGGTTCATCTTGTTGGTAATTATTAACTTGACAACAATCGACAAGTACACCACATATTGACCATCAAGATGTTTTAAATCTCTTTTTACATGATTTAACTATGGGCACATGAGAGGAGGTCTAGAAAATTCCTTACAAGCATGATAAAGAGGCCCTGAATAATGCCCTAAGAATTGATTAAGTTACAAGCAACAAGATAAGGAAAAAATATAGAAATAATGGAATGTTGGCAACCCAAAACTAGGGAAATAATCAAAACTTTAACAATAACAATAACAATAACAAAAAAAATTCAATTTATTTACACCTAATATCTTAAAAATTAATATAAACACCACAATAAATGGATTCACAAATTATCCACCTACAAAGAATAATGATAATAACAATAATAACCATCATTACAATAGCAACAACTAGAATAAAAATAATAGCTACTTGAATAAAGGAAGCCACAATGTTCACATGGTGGCTAACATCATTGACTATCATCCTCAAAATGATACCCAAAAAATGAAAAACTATTGTTAGAGAGATATCTAAGAACAAGATAATCTTACTTCTTAGGAAAAATACTATGATCCTTGCTAGAGAGCTAGAAATTGTGATCCCAAAAAAATTATCCTTCCACAAGACTAGGGATCATGCTACATAAACCCACCAAGACTATAATTTGTTTATCTCCAACTCCTAAAGGAAAAAAAAATCAATTTCATAAACACGTTCCTTCACCCTCATGATGTTCTAAACAATGGTAGTAATTAAGGGCTCATCACCCTCAAAATTTAAAATTGTGGATCCATCAAAATCCATTACCTCTACACCAACATGCCAAAAAAATGAGCCAACCTAGTTATTTTGGATTCTCTACATCTAGGTTGATAGTTATCTTGAACCTAGAAGAATCACGTTTTTCCACCCCATTGGGAAATAAGGGGTAAACCAAAATGTTAGGGTTAATTGGGTTAGTCAAAAACGAGAAAGGTAAGGAATCTCTTATAACCCAAATAATTAATAGAGGATTCTTCTTTGATCTCAAGCATATTATTCTAGAGGCTAAGCTAGTGAGAAGAGATGATATTGGTTTGTATATACAAGTTTGGATCTATGTCATGTGGAAAATAACTTTAGTAAAGGATAGAGCTATAATGAACATCATTCCCCTTTCCCTCTTAAAGAGAATGGGGTAGGATGAAACAATACCACCTCGTATTGAGATACTCTACATGACTATTGTATATTTGAATATCAATTGTTTTAGAGCTTCCAAAGCCCACACTTGTGGAATTTTCCATGTTAGTACATGTTTACACAAATTTTAGATTTGAATATCAATCGGTACAATAACCTAAAATCCACAACCATTAGAAAATACCCTCTCAATCACATTCAAAACTATGATGGTTCCCATCATGTTCTATGCCATTGGCAAGGACACTAATTATGATCTATTGCTAGGAAGACCCTAGATTCACAAGATGAAGGAAATTTTTTCTACCTTATTCTAGGAGATTAGATTCTTACACTTGGGAAGATATACATTGCTAGAGGAGGACCAAAAGCATTTAACATGTTGAAAAGGATATATCCAAGAAGATATTTGAGATAAATATGGATTATAAGTTTCCCACTAACAAAGTCATGATCTGTTAACCTATTCTACAAACCATCTACCTAAGAAAGAAAGAATAAATAAAAAATATGATCAAGGACCTAGAAACTTGTATTTTTAGAAAAGGATAGATTTAAAAATGAGTTGTGATTATTTCCATAAAGACAACTAAAAAAATAGTACAATTACTAGAGAAAGCTTAGACCTTTCATTTCTCCTTCTACGGAATGAACCAAGTCTACATGTTTTTAATTTGTTCTTGAATCCTATTTTTTTTGTAAATGTTGAAGAAGATGTGAGAGAAGTTACATATGGATAATAGTGAATGATGTATTATAAAAAAATTAAATAGATGGTATTTTATGGCTACCTCCTATAAAGTGGATAAGCTTTACGAATCAAATTCATCTAACCATAATCAACATATCTAACAATATCAAAAAAATAGATAAGATAATATATTTGTTAATACTAAAGGTGAAAAATTTGAAAGTGAACTTGAAGTTGCCCCTAGTATATCAAGTAAGGAAGTTATCTCTAAACCATGAATATATATGGAATCATATAGAAAATAAAAATAGGTGAGACCCTACCTAAATAAATGACATAATATAAATATCTTAATGTTATTGTATACAATGGCCATGAATTTTATGATAATGTTTTTGTTGATGCAAAAAAAACCAGCGATGGTCCTAAGTGTCTAGGAAAATCACCGATGAATAATATGCCCACACATGAACTATCACCTAGTAGTTTCATTGGGTCAAATAAAAATTGGGAAATACCTCGAGTCCAAGTTAAAACTATCAAAAAATTCCTAGATTAAGATGAAAGGTGAAGAGTTTTGATGAAAGTGAATGATATGAATTTCTATTAGAATGAAAAACCCAACAATCCTAGAAATTTTTGAGGAATATGAAAATTATTCTATTGAATCACACCCATGAGTAGATGGAAAGATGATCATTAATTTGGTTGTCACAAAAAAAATGAAGAATACCATACCCCACACGAACTACATCAGTTATTGTAGTTTATTAAAGACAAATAAAATATAATAAATAATTTTAAATATGAGATTTATTTACTAATAATGTCTTGTTTGAGGTCCCTTATTGGATGAGATTTCATCACCAATCATTCTTCACATTGTCAAAATCCTTAGTAACAAAATCCTAAAAAATAAATCTAGCTAGAAGTGGTGAGGCATCCACTCAATCAATTAAAGTTCAGGATTTAACACTTAGAAAGGGGAGCATAAAGAACAAGAAACACTAAAATAAAGAAAATTTCACATAAATTGGATAGGCCCATACATTGTCAAGGAAGACATAGAGTAAATGGAAAATTAATAATGCTTACATGTAAAATTCAAAAACTATGCATTACATTGTTTCATATCACCCTCTTGTCTATTAGTTGATTTCTATTTTTCAATTTTCATCCTAGTCAAATTCTATAGTTGCTAATATATAGGTTGTCTCTGCTAGGTCATGATATTTTCCTAGTCTCAAAATGCCATTTTTTCCCATTACATTCCCAACAATCTAAGTAAATTAGTTATGAGATTTAAACTAATCCTCATTTTAGTCATTATCATTTTCTAGTTTTATTCAGATCAAGTAGCGTAGCCTACAATACTACTTGGAAGCTAACAAGAAAGTCTTCCTTAACTCTCCTAAATAAAGGATCTAAGTCTTGGGAGCCACAAGGTACCATTTGGTTGTGTCCAATCACTTACTCACCTTATCTAATCCTTGGTGATAAGCCCTCACTTATTTCTAGAGCAGGGTTAGTTTAAGGGATTTCAATAATCTAAAAATAAAATAAAATAAAAATTACAAGAAAACATAATGAGAAAAAGAAAAGAAAATAATTGTGTAATATATACTTTTGAGTGTAGATTTTGGTGGAAACTATGAGGGTGACATTAAAAAAGAGGTATATAAGAAAATCACACAAACAAACACACAAGTTAAGTGAAATAACTAAGAGACATAATCACTTTCAAAAGGCCATCCTTATTGAGGATGCTTCTCATTACCCTAGATTTGACATGTTGGCCACCATCAGTCTATGTATAGGAAACACTTAAGCTAGTTACCTGATAATGTTTGGTGTTAGTTTCATGATCATTTTAGATTTGGATCAATCTCACAAAGCTAGTTACTTGATGATGTTTGATGCTAGTTTAATGATTAGGTTATACTTTGATAAATCTCTATCCCTTTGCAAACTTATCTCAACTCACCCATTCCATTTTTTATGTTTCCAATTAATCCCCTTAAAATCCCACATCTTAAAATTTTAATGAGCAAGTTATGATTATATGGGAAAAATAAGTTTTGAATGGACCCAAAACCATTTACAACAGGTTTTTAATAGACCTGAAACCATTTACAAGCAGGTTTTGATGGGGACCCAAAACCCACTTAGAGAAGAACAAGATGCACAAAAATACACCAAAGACAACCAACAACAATCCAACAATAGATCACCAAATGAACAACATGACTACCCAAACCTACACAAATTAGAAAAGGTTTTAATGAGAACCTTAAACCCAACACAACCAAGTTTTACAAGGGATCTTGAACCCAAATCAGGTCTAGAAGAGAACCTAAAACCCACTTACATCCATATTACAGGGATCGAAATCCCTCACAACACACCAGGTTTTTACAGGGACCTTAAATCCACTGCTCACACCATCATAGCCTAGATCCACCAGGCAGGAAAACCAAGAAAGCTTGATTAGAAAAAAACACCTTCCCACCAAAACAGGAGAGGAGACCACCCAACCACACCAATGGGAAGAAGAATATCTCTTGCAGAACCACCAAACACGAAGGGCCGAAACAAACTCCACCTCAAAAGGAGTAGGCTCCCATTTATAGGAGTAGATGCCATGAAAAACCTTACCACCACTACAACCAAACTGTAACACATAACAACTCCACCTCCATAGGATCATGAACCACCTCAAAAGGTATTGCTCTAGTAGGGAGAAACAAGGAAATCACCTCCACAAATCCACAACCCCCAACTCTACCTCTAAAAGAGAGGACTCCACCTCAATAGGAATAATCTTTGCCTCACAAGAAGACACAAACTGAAGGAAAGGGAAGAGAGCCACCCAACAACAACAAGGATAACCATGACATCCATTGGCAACTTGAGAAAATGGGGCAATAAGAGAATAAAAGGGACCACACTATGAGTAAAAATATGTCTAATGAGCAAGTTTTATATAAGTCAACCTGCAATATACTAAGTCAAAAATCCTATAAAGAGAAATTATAGTGCTTATAGAATATTCATATTATATAATAAATCAAAGTGAATACATATTCATGTGAAATAACCATTTGAATCCATTCTTTGCATGTTCTACATCCATATATATCCATTATGTATGTACCATTAATCTAAAAGATAGAAAATGAATATTGTAGCATATATAAGTACATTTGTAAATAATTTAATAAAAAATATAAACCATCATATGCATAAGGATAAACTATAGTAAACATGACATCAAATATGACAAGATTTAAGTCAATACAAAATAAAATGATTTGAAAAAACTTATACATGTATAAATATCAATGCATGAGTATAAAATCTCCATCATGAGAAACATAAAAAATTAAAATAATATAAATATCTACACACCTTTGTATAAAATCTCCCCATTCAAGTGGCAAGCAAAAAAAAGATAAAAATAAGCAAGACACCAAACACTCAAGACATCCCTGATATCTTCATTGCACAAATCTCTTTCTCCTCTATTTTTGTCCACTCTCACCTATCTCTAACCTCACAAGTTTCTCCTCCCTATATCCATAAGCCTAGGAGTGAGTGGGTGTCCTAATTTATGAGTGACAATGTGTATGATGGTTGAGGTTGAATCTTCTTCCTACTAAGCTCCTAAAAAATATATTATTCACATTTAGCTTAATGATCCTCTTCTATAAGGTCATAATATCTTGACTTGTATGGTGGGTGGAGAAAAAATATGTATGTCATATTACAAATATAGGTAGATTCCAATTGACCAACAACTCCTTGTGGCTATATTTGATGGTGTTGAAGATTCCCATCAAGGTGACCTCTATGAATCTATGATACCATTCTAGTCCTCTACATTATATGTGATACTATTATCATATGTCTTAAAGAACAATAGTCAAAATGAGGAACTCACTAGGATCTCCTAGCTACCAATTGAGGTCATACAATGCCAGTCCCCATGGTACTAATATCTATGGTGGTGGTCCCTATGGATTTACACTATCCTATGCAAAATTAGCCTAATTTATTTTTTCCTCATCTCACCATACTCTTCATGTCCTTGTTGTGATGTGCTCTCCTTTGCCTCATCATCAATACCATACTCCTAATCTTCCTCATTAAGATCAGTCTTCCCTCCACCCCTACAATTGTTAGCTAATTATATTCACGGGCTAGATATAATCTAGAATGTGGTCCTTTATGCTGGGGTCCACCCTACTCTCCCTTCAAGTAGGGTTCCATTGATCTATCCTTCATTAGATTCTCTTGAATCATGTGTGGATCTATAGTATGTAAGAATAGGGGCCAAAATTTTAGGAGGAACCTCCTCAAACTATTGTAGGAGTCATCATATAATAAGGATCTCCACCACCTTCCTCATGTTTATTAGGAGCATCTCTCCTTGAAAAAATATCATTACAATGTCATCTCTTGACCATCTCCAAGCGATGTCCTTATAGGGTTTCATTATCATATCTACATCTTCAAAGAACCCATCCCTATCCATGTAAATACATAAAATGGCCAACATTCCCTCATCTCACTATCTTAGGGGCCACCCAATCTAAAATAGGCACGTGTGATTTATAAGGTTTGATATGCCAAAAGTCCATCCCATAATTAATGAGGTATGACTAAATGATAATACTTTGCAATAAATAGTATTATAAAAATAATTATAAACATGAGCCAAAATATTTTTGCCTTGGGAAAAACCCATCCTTTCTTCGCTTATCATAGAGTCTAGTGATAGAAAAGTATATATGCCTTCTTATCTCTGGATAACCTAGAGGTAATCAAGCTAATAATATCTTTTCAAAGAAGTGGAATATACAAATCTAGCACTATACCCCACTGAACTCCTCTCCTTGTCAAAGGGTCCTTGTCTCCCATATAAGTCTCATAGTTAGTCCTTTGTACCTCAAAAGTCTAGTCATCAATAATAAGATTGTCCCCCTTGATGAGAATCCCAAATTTTTATTTTTTTGAAAAAAGAGAAAATTTTATTTAAACAAAGAAAGCACCAATATAATCAAGGAACCGGAACACAACCATCAAGGGCCCACCAGGCATACCCTACCATAAAAAAACAAAGCTTACAAGGATTCCACGATCAGAAATCCTACTAGCCCCCTCGATACCCTTGAATATCCTCCTAAACCAACATCTTCAATATTTGGAAATATTCCAAGGGGAGATGATCTCATTCACCAACGTTCCAGTTACCCTTGTACTTTGACACCCATTTGGCTAAAAAATCTACTACATTGTTCCATTCCCTTAGGATATGAATGAAGGAAACCAAATCCAAAGAACTACTTAGTTGGTCAATTTGTTGAACTATCGAGGTCAACTGCCAATTCACCAAGCATCCAACTTACGCTTATTCAATATAGTGACTAAGATCTTAGAGTTTGATTCACAAATGACCTTGCACAAACCAAGGGCACAAACCTTTTCTAGAGAAATAAGGATAGCTAGATACGTCATAATATTATTAGTTTTGTGACCCTAAAAATTGGAGAAAAAGAAAAAGACATCACCCGAAGTATCCCTACCAACTCCCCTAATTCTAGCAAACCCAAGATTTCCCTTGGATGAGCCATCATTATTAACATTTAGGACACCAACATGAGGTGAAGTCCATCTACCTTCTCTCTGAATTTTCCTATTTGGAAGCCGAGAAAACCCAATATTTGATATACATTGTGAGAGCGATTATTCACTTTCTAGAAAGTTTACAAAACTATAAGGTGCTTTAGTACATGTTGTAGTATGTAAGAATGTCATAATAAATCTTATTGTAAGGATAAACTAATGGGATCCATGAGATTCAATCGAAAAATATTTTATAGTGTGGCTTGATCCTTCGCCAATAAATCCCTCAAAATATACAACAACTAGGACTACTCCTTCACATTATTCCAATGTATGTGTGAGTCCTACCAAGTGTGACTCAAGTTCCCCTAGGAACCCAAAAAAAAAAACCTCTAAAAAAATAAGAATAAAATTTTGAAAATTTTTCACTAAATCCCTAAAATTTAACTCTATTTTTGGACTTATTCCTTTTTATAAGAGGTGACCTTCAATTCACCCAATGGATCTCTAAATCATAATAATGAATAATTACTTGAGCTATTCATTAAATGGTAAAAATAAGAAACATGATTGTTGTCTCACAAAAATTAAAGCTGACCAAAAAGCACAAAAAAAATCATGAAAACAAAAATAAAATCATTTTATATATTCCTAGCTTAGAGGCCTACTTTTTCACCCTACCAACCCTAAAATTGATGGGCTAAAATTTGTGAATTTGATAAAAATAAAAAATAGGGTAAATCAGTTTTTATAATATCACATACATGTGAGAGTACATGAGGTTGGGATACCATCATAATGTCAATCCTAATCTCACTAGCTCTTTGATGACTATAATTTCACCTAAATCCTTTATAGTTAATCTAAAGCTCACAATTTTTGAATTACTAGAAAAAATATCTCATAAAACCTTAATTTTTAGTTTATACCCTTGGTTTTGTTCGTAGTATGGTATTTTTTTTGTGGGCTATCACAACAATTTGACATAAGTATACTTCACATCCTCACCAACATAGTATGTCCTCTCATCCATGTTTCTTGATGAAGGGATACTCCACCCAACACTCTCACTATAAAGAAAATCAACTCTCAAAGAAAACTCTACAATTTGGAGCCACCTTTTGTAACCTCTATTCATCCTTTTACTTAGAACCAATAACCACCTTATAATATTCCAGAAAGTGTAACTCCCCCTTTTTTATTTTTCATCCACATGTCCATCCATTCAGTTTCCTGCCTAGGAAGATATTTCATTTGAAATTCCCATTTTGGTAACACAGCTTCCTAGAGCCATAAATTTTGACGCGGATGCCCAATTTGCTATTATAATATATCATTGGAAAGCTCACAAAGAGATATAACACCAAATGATATGCAGATCATTTCATCCCCTTTTCAAGATTTTTGAGGCTTCTAAAGACTTCAAATTTGAGTTTGAAACTTTATTGGAGAAATTTCTCAAGAGAAAAACTTTAATATCTCTCAAACGGCGCATGATATTGAGATGATTCTTCTCCCATTGGATTCATTTTCAATTCCATTTCTTGGGGTAAAATTTTAGGTCCATACATACCTGTTTAGGCTGACTTACTAAAAATAGAAGGTGACCATTTTTAGCCTTATTAGACTTCAAACTGTCTTACACCCCTTAAGTGTCATCATGGGATCCAAAAAAAATAAAGGAAATAAGGAATTTTTTTCTTTTGAGTGATGCGAGACTTTCCCTTACACCACTAAATTCTCCTACAACATTTTCGCTAAATTTTAGTTGACTTATTTGAAATGCACTTAAGTTGTGTCTCTTTATTTGTCTTACATATCTTAGATGAGAAATAACATTGAGGTAGTATCTCTTAAAGCTCATGTGAATAGAAAGTAGTTTTGTCCATGTTTTTAATTTCAAACCTTAGTTCAAATATGGATTTATACTACACATGGTCATTTTTTTTTTTTTTGTAGTTCCAAATGTGAGACATCAAGTGTGTGTTATGGCCACAAACTTCTATTTTAGGAAGCAACACCTACTTACTTATATAGACTTCCTTTCTTGAGGAATCAAACATGTAAGTGCTTAAATATGGACATAGATACATGGAAAGTTTGATGAAAAATTGATAGCTTAGTACATGACCCATGTGTTGTGAATAAACTCCCTTTCAACTAATTCAAGCCTCATAGAAGTGCTAAATCAGCCTATAAGACCTTTTTTGCCTTTGTTTTATTTATTTATTTATTTATCAAGTGTTTATAATTTTTTATCTTAAAAAATTGCATCTTAGCCATCAATTCATAGAATTGTGTGGTTTTAATCAAATTATCCCTTTTCCAAGCTTAGAAATTCTTTGGGGATTCTTAGCCACTCTAGTGTGTCAACTGCCTTGACGATTCTCAATTTTGATGAAGATATGATTATTGGTGAAACCAATTGTTTTTCTTATTAATTTTTCTTGCATGATTTTTTTCATGTGCTATTTCTTACACTAAATTTGGTCTATGAGTTGTTGATCTATTTATAGCATTAGGATATGGTTTTGTACATTATTGCATAAATTGTTATATTATAATTGTTGTAATTAAAATAATTATTTAGTTATGGTGCACCTAGGAGGTGTGTTTAGCCACATTAGATAATTATTTGGGGCCACTTGTAAAGTTGTATTGTAACATTAGTTTATTATTTAATATGTGGGAGACATAGGATAATAATTTAATAATGGGGAAATATTTAATAAAGTGAAAAAATGGTATCCAATATTAAATGAGGGGTTAATGATTTTATGTTCACATGGTTTTGTGGCATGTGGGTTTATCTTACCACTTGGTTGTATTTGTGTGAACTTGTATCTATAAAAGCAAACACATGTTTAGTGGTTAAGGTTGGCTAGGTGAGTGGGTTGTCATTATTGAGTCTTTCTAAGGAGTGCATATGTGAAGCATGACATGAGATGTGTGGATTCATGCTTGGACACATGGAGGATGCATTGGAGCTTGATGCTTTAGAAGTATTCATGGAAACTTTGTAAGTGCATGTATTGTTTATTTTTTAAATAATAGATGGAGTATGAATGCTTTTGGAGGTTGGATTTTTCCCTCTTGAGGGTTTTTTGAGGGTATATCTTGTGTTATATTGTGGCTTGTCTATTATGATCTATGCATTACAATTATTATATAAGCTTGCATGCATGATTTTCTCTCATGGGATTATGTAGGAAATGGATTAAAGTATGTGGGTATTGATGTGTTATTTCCTAACATATAGCTCAATATACCCAACATTGAAAAGCTCTAGTTTCCTTCATTGATTATAGATAATATATTATTAATAAATTATAAATATGTTTTTCAAGAGGTTTTTTGAGTATTTTATCTTAATTTTTTTTCTCTTTCCTTTCATCATCTACACATAGTAGTAGGTTTGAGCTCTTCTTTGAAAAAATACATCAATATTCCAAGTATTTTGCATCTTTCTTAGAAAAAAATCACACATAATTTATATGCTTCTCAAATAACCATTTTATTAGCTCTAAATCTTAAAAGTTTATCAAAAATAGTAGTAACTCCCATTTTTTATGTTCCTTTAGTCCTTGTGTTTCATTTCTCACCCCCTTACATAAGAAGGAGCTTATACAAAGTTGAAAAGATAGAGGATAAAAAGAAATTGAGTCCTTGAAGATAAATTGGCTACCAACAATAATCAATTCTACATTTTAGAATATTTTATATCCCCGATGTGGAATTCCTTTATTTTAATTTAGATTATCCTTTTGTTATAGTATATTAGAGTAGTTTAGTCATTTTATTTCTTTATATTTATATTTTGATAAAGGTGAAATTAAAGGTTTTGAAAGGGCCCCATAGCCTTAAACACAATCATAAAGAAAGAACTAAAAAGCACTAAATAGAAACAAACTTGAAAATAATCCTAAAAACTAACCCATGCCTCATAGAACTAGAGAAATAGTTAGCAAAAATCTAGTGGGATGTCAACCTAAAATTAGTAAAAAGATAGACTAAGAGGACTGTAATTAATAAGTTGCAAGATCATTAAGGATTTTAGTTGCCTCCTAGTATTTTTATATTGGTAATAAGTTAGGATCCAATTATCCTCCTTAGCCTTCTTAGTTTTACTTCCTTGTTTTTTCTTCTACCATTTAGTCCTATTGCTTGGTCCATCTTACACTACAATGCTCTTTCTCTTCCTAGTACTATCTTAACTCTCCTTATTGTTGATAGCAACCAATTGAATTTTATTTCTAGCCTCCTCTAGGTTGCTTCTCACATATTACAACTCATGTTCAAGCCTTCCCACCTTATTTTCTATATTAGCCATTACTTCCTTAATCTAAGGATTTTGTGATAAAAGATCCATCTAGCTCATCGAACCCTTCTCCCTTTTCTCCTTGTCTAGATAAATTTTTAGATCCTTCAATTATTTTCTCACTAATGAACCCTTTTATTATTCCTAATTGAGTATTTATAGCTTTCTTTGAATCCTCTACCCTCCTAGGAATTTCATCTCATGAGCCCTTAAATCAGGTCTTTTGGGAGAATGGGAAGATATATGATTGATTTGGGGAACTTGAATATCTTCATAGATAGCTAAGTCTTTCCCCATCTATAATTCTCAAGGAAATTTTGTTACCTTTCTTAGTGTCTAACTTAGAGCTAAAATTCATAATTTTGAAGGGAGCAAATTTCTTAGGACCACTCTGAGCCACTACTTTCTTCTACCTATAGTTGGGATTTGAAACTTGGATATTTATATCCCCCTAAATAACCCAACCCATCCTAAGAAGGACCTTTACTATTACATAGTATTGAAAGACACCTTCACTCTTATTCAAGACTCAAAATTTTCTTTGATATAAAATGATACAGTAATTGATGTAAGCTCCAATTAAGAATTATCCAACCATGTAGCTAGCACAAAATTTTCTCACAAATAAAAAAATAACTTGTTAGGTTAAGGTGTCATTTACCTTGAAATGTTATGTATTATTCAATGTCTATCAATTTTGGAATGTGTCCTTGGATATATAGGGTGCAATTGGAAATTAATTTATAATTTAGGTTCCATTGAAATATTGATATTAGTTGTCATATGTATTCATGCAGGAGGTGGAGTTTCTCAACTTAGGCATGAGAATTGAGTAGTGGATCATATAGAATGTTGTTGGTGGGAACCATATGAATTAGGTGATGATTTTAGGTGCCTACCTTGGGATATGTGTCATTGTGGAGGATTCATAAGTCAAAGATGATATCTATTATTGCTATGGAGGTTTTTTTTGCTATTTATGGCTCATTGGGATTTACATTTACTTTTCTTAGAAGTACCTCTTCATTTTGGAAGTGGGAGTTTTTGAAATTTACCATGGTTTCATGGTACATTATTTTGGAAAACCATTTGTGGTATCTCTCTCCTATTTCTCTAAAAATTATTGACATGAGATAGTAGTTTTATGAGCTTGTTTATACGTACATAGGTATTGTTAGAGTGTTGTCAAAGATTAGAGTGTTAGTGTGTGTGTGTATTTCTCCTATGAATATTAATACATACTTTTCCTCTTTTTCATTTGGATTTTTTTCTCAAAAGGGTTTCTCCATGTAAATCTTGTGTTATCTATTGTTTGTTGATTTATCTCTTATTATTGATTTTACAATCACATAATTTATAATAATATGGTAATCATTATTAAATAAAAAAAAGAGATTTGCATATAATTTTAAAAGATTTTATTGAAGTAGTTTCACCTTATTTATCAATGAAACATAGGGAAGTAGGTTCACCAATATGAAGGGGGTATGATGAACCCGTCTTAGTTCATTATGAAAGAAGTACCCTAGGGAAAGATTGAATTTCAACCTTTAGTGAGTCAATATTAATGGAGATCTTGTTGTTTTCCTTATGACTAAGGACATGGTAAATCAGCCTAAAATGCACTTTTGGGAGATAAATGAAAAATATCAAATGAATTGAATTATGTAATGTAAAACATGAATCATCAATTTAAAACCTTAATCTAGTAGAATCAACAAAGTTCCAACAGATCTAAGAAGGTTATGAATTTATGCACTTGTCACCAAAAGCTTTTGTTGAGTGTCCTCCTGGGACAGATTCTCCCTAGGGCAAATGGGTCTTGCTACAGGGATCCAAAATTTGTTTTCACAATCCTTTGCTCCTAGATCCGCACTCCTAATTCCTTTGGATTTCATAGTCAGAAAGTTAGAATTAAATTCTACAAGTGAGTTTCCATGGCTTGATGACAATGTTGACAACTTTCCAAAATTGCACATTTGATCAATCTTTAATCCTTCTTCACCTACAAATCTGCAAACACAAAGAGGGGAAAATTGTTTGTTTTTGGTGAATGAAGGTTTGCCTTGGTCAAAACCCATTTTGGTAATTAAACCTTGAAATGAAATAAAACATGAATGGAAGGAATGATGAATGAACAAGGCTATGTTGCAACTCACCAAACCCTTGAATGGAGATCCTTGAAGGATTGAAATAGAACACATATCTTGATGGTCTTGATCTTGCATGAAATGGCTTGAATGCTTGAAACCTACATCACAATGTTAGCTCCAAAAACATGCATGAATGAAGATAACTTTGAGATGATGCTTGAGATCTTGAATGATGCAACAAATGACTAAATTTTTTTCTCTTGAACACCTTTGACAATAATATTAGCTTTAGGAATGCTTACATGAAAACTATAGCTTGCTTATAGGATTTGAATTGATAAAAGACCTTGTATTTATAGGTAATTTTATAATTTCCAAAAAATTAAACATCAAAGGTTGAGAATTGAAAATTGAATTTGAATCATAAAAATGCTGCCAAAAACATATAAAAATTGGGGTCCTAAACTTAAGGGGGACCCATTCACCCTTGGGTGAATGGGTCCTAGGCCCCAAACCTAGGACACACCAATTTCAAGGAAATTTAATTATTGCTTGTAATTGTTTGATACAAGTTTCCCTTTTGAAAAATGAGATTAATTAGGCTTTTAAATGCGTAATTGGTCCAATTAGAGGCTTACTTAAGCCCAACTTATTAAGGGACCCAAACATATTATGAAAATGTAAAGGAGTACACTTTCCAATGCTACAATCAATATAGCTTTTTTAGTAGAAAGAAAAAAATAACTATTGATTCACAGTTTGAGTAAGATGAATAGGTTTGATTGAAGTGACTTACAATAAACATAAAGAATTAGTCTTAAATTATAATAAAATATATGCAAATATATGCACAAATAGTGTGCAAATCCTCAAATTATAATCATATGAGTTGACATATAATATGATGCTCTATATTATATTAGGATATTGATATACTACCATGCTTGTCTCCCAACAATTTTGTCTTGCAATGTAGAATGATTGATTTTTTATAATAGGAAATAATGAATTATCTTGGTCTCTACCAAAAATGTGATACATTGTCTCATGCACATGTTTTAAGGATCATGGGCCTAATATTAGATGATTTATTCTTTGGTCTACTAAAAAAAGCATGCAGATGACCCTTCTCATGATGAGTGTTGATAAGATACATGTGTATTGGAACTCAATACCATATTAATCATGAGCAGGTTGGTTGATCCCACAATACTAGTTTATAATTTTTGGCCAAACTAGACATTGAACTGATTTTTTTAACTAAATCTTCACATTCAGGCACCTATAGCAGCTAAACTGTGAGGAATTTGAAGATGATGCAAACTAGTGATTTGAAAAATTTTATCTATAGATCTAAATATATTTTTTTCATTTTTTTTTAATTAGATTGCACTTCTTTTTCCATCTCCTTCAAAAACTAGTTTCTAATAGTAAACACCATTTTTAAAGAGTGACATCATTGGCTAACACATAACTTTTTTTCTATGAAGGATAAAATTCTAATTTTTTCAATTTTAGATTCGTAACTACGATATCTAGTGCACATAGCATTTCATTGAATATTTTTTTTCTTAATTAAGTTTCAAAGTTGAACCTTTTACAATTTAGACATGATTCACTAGCTAAAGCATAACTTTTTTT
Source organism: Sequoia sempervirens (assembly GCA_007258455.2). Classification (NCBI taxonomy): domain Eukaryota; kingdom Viridiplantae; phylum Streptophyta; class Pinopsida; order Cupressales; family Cupressaceae; genus Sequoia; species Sequoia sempervirens. The sequence goes on from VDFB02020750.1 coordinate 19,223, forward strand.
GTATGTATCAAAATTCATTTTTGTTGGATCAAGGACATCAATATCTAGTGCACGATATTTTTCAATTTTTTGATAATCTGCTATTTTTCCACATGTACAAAACAAAGATCTTGATTTTGGTGAAAAACCTATGTTTAATCAAACTAAAAATAAAATACATAATAAAACCAAAACATATTAAAATTATATTTGATGGATAGCTCGTTTTGAAGACTACCATCATCCGGTTGATCTGTGAAGTCTCCTCTATTTTCATCCTCAACCGAGCTTCAAAGGGAAAAAATTCTATAGAAATTTGGTGCAAGAGGGGGAGAAGGAAAAGGGGGGTTTGAATGAACCCAGGTTCGAGCGAACTTTGGAGGTTCACTAGAACCAGGGTTCGAATGAACCTTGGTTCGAGTGAACCCCCCTTTTATTCAATTTTCCATTGTCTTTGTTATAAAAAAATGCCAAAAAAGTGGGTCCCATAATTTAATAGGGTTCACTTGAACTAGAGTTCATTCAAACACCCCAGTTCGTGCGAACCCCTAAAAAGCAAAAAAAAAATTCATAGGAGTGTTTTTGCAATTTTCCTTCCTCACTAGAATTGTAAACCAGTATTATGGGATCACCCGCCTCCTTGGGATCAATAATTGTGTGAACTACATTATCAATTGGAATGAGATTCAAATGTGTGGCGCATAGCTAAATCAAGCCTTAAATTAATTTTATAAGTTACATCACATTATCCAAATGCAAATACTTTAGCATTGGCATGTCATGATAAAATATGACTTCATGAAGCTCTGATACCAACTTTAAGGCTCTATGATGAAATTTTGTTACTAGATAGTAGTAATATTATCTAGTTCTAAATATGATAAAAAATGATAATTGTTAAATGAATTAACCTCCATGATAATGAAAAATACTTTGAAACCATAAGTACTTGTAAAATAAAATAATCATGAAAGTGGTGCAATCACAGATGGAGGGTCCAGAAAGAACTATCTAATCATGCAACCTAGAGTCAACACAATGGAAATAACATAAGATATTAGAAAAAATGAACTTTCATCGATTCAACTGGAAGTCTTACATGCATCATATGCAAAATAACTAGGGCTCGTAGGCTTGCCATAAGGGCATTACAACATTACAACTGGCACTAAGGACTTATTCAACAGTTAGATTTGAATATCCAAATTATTTGAATTCTAATCCTAAATCTAATATCTAAATAATGATGACTAACATCCTATGAATTACAAATGATCTTAAATATGATTCTCTAGCTCCAATAACAGTTCGCATCAGCCTCAAGGGTTTACAAACCCCAATGAATGATCAAGCGTGTAGGTCAACCTTAAAACATGAAAGATAATCCTTCATGAAATGAAACATTTTTTAGATATCCAAGAAAGATCCCATTGGATCTAAAGTTCTTGTATGATGTTCCATTAAGCTCTGCATGCACCGGAATAGGTTTGGATAGTGAATTCTAGACCAAGTCAACCCCAAATGCTCTGACTGTGAATTATAGTGAAATTATGAGAGTGATAACTTTATGCAAACAAATAAAAATCTCTTGAAATATGGATATGATGTAGATGACTTCATGTAGATGCTATATCCTACTCAGTGAGCTGAGATAATGCAGTGAAATGCAAAATGAAATGCTGAATTTGCTGAAATAAAAGAAAATAAATGTTTTTGGTTGATACAAGATTCCAGTTTACAACCAAGGATGCTCCTGCATAAGATACCTAAGATTGGAAGAAAATTGAGTCCCTCACTTTCTAGGGGCTAGAGGAAAACAAAAGTGGTCCACCTCAACTTGTGAAATCCATGATGAATCCTCCACTGGCCTGCCTTTCCACTTTATCGAGTACTCCTTGTACTGCTTGTTCCTAGTGCTCCTTCCAGTTCTGGTATCCAAACTATACTTAATCTCCTCTAGTGGTTGATGTGGTAATTTCTCCTTCAAATCCACTTCATTGATACTACCACTGACTATCATTCATGATACTCATAAATTTTTACAATATTGAAAATAGGTGATATACCCAATGCCTCCGATAACTCCACTTCATATGCAATTCCAAAATCAAACTTCCTTAGAATCTTACATGGTCCAAAGTTCCTCATCTTCAGCTTGTTATATGTTCCTACCTGAAACTTTTCCTTCCTGAGATACACCATCACTTTATCTCTAACGAAAAACTCCTTATGCCTCCTTTTCTCATCTACCTTATCCTTATATTTACTGTTCATGTTTTTCAAGTGTTTCCAGAATTGACTATGCAATGTTTCCATGAATCCTAAAAATTCTTCTACTTATGCACCCTCTTGTTCTCCATACTGATGTCTCTTAGTTTTGTAACTCCTCTAGGATGTGTTCCTATCATAATCTCAAATGGTGTCTTCTCGGTACTTCGATTTACTAAATTACTGTATGCAAACTCTACTCGCGGTAGAACTATATCTCGATTTCCTGCTTTATCTCCAACCAAACATCTCAATAAGTTACCCAAACTTCTATTTACCACTTCTATTTGTCCATCTATCTGTGGGTGATATGCTAAATTGAACTTCAAGTCTATATTCATCTTCTTCCACAATGTTTTCCAAAAGTATCCAATGAACTTGGTGTCCCTGTCCAAAACTATAGTCTTAGGTAATCCATGCAATCTCACAATATCCTTGAAAAATAAGTTAGCAATGTGCACAACATCATTAGTCTTCTTGCAAGAAATGAAATGTCCCACCTTAGAAAATATGTCCACTACTACCTTTATAGAATCATATCCTCTCCATGTTCTTGGTAATCCCAAAATGAAATCCATGCTTATATCTTCCCAAGGTCTCTCTAGTACTATCAAAAGTTTGTACAATCTAGTATTTTGACTACTCCCTTTTGCTACTTGACAAATTTTGCAAGTTTGAACATACTTCCTAACATCCTTATATATCTACAGCCAAAAATAGTGTTCACTCACCAAAGCTACTAACTTATAAACTCCAAAATGTCTTGCTAGTCCTCCACTATGCTTCTCCTTGATTAGATTCTCCCTCATTGAACTCTTTGGAATACACAATTGATTTATTTTGAATAACATATCTTCCTAAATGAAGCAATCCAACCATTGGCTCTGGTCTATCACTCTGGTTCCTTACAGGCTCTCCATGCTTCAACAAAATCTGGATCATCCTCATACATGTGCTTCAGTTCTTCAAAACCCAACACTTCTACTCTCATCTTTGGAAATAGATTCCTTCTCTTTCTCAATTCATCCACAACTTTGTTTGACTTGCCACTCTTATGATTCAGCACAAATGTATAACTCTGCGAGAAATCAACTCATCTCATATGTCTCTAATTCAACTTTCCTTGACTGTTCAAATACTACAAATGTTGATGATTACTATACAACACAAAATCCTTAGGCAACAAGTAATGTCTCCACTTCTTCAAGGCTTGAATTATGGCATAGAATTCATGATCATAAACTGAATATCTTCTTTGGAATCATTCAACTTCTCAATAAAATAAGCTATGAGTTTTCCTTCTTGACTCAACACTTCTCCTATTGTATTTCCACTTGCATCACAATCAAATTGAAATACTTTGTCAAAATCAAGTAATTCTAACATTGGCTGCTCTGTCACATTTTACTTCAACAATTCAAAACTTCTTTGTGCTCCAGATGTCCACTTAAATTCTTTCCTATCTCCTCTCATTGTTTCTATCATGGACGTGCAAATGCTACTAAAGCTTTTGATAAACTTTTAGTAGAAACAAGCCAATCCATGGAATGAGCTTACCTCTCTAATGTTCACCGATGTAGGACAATCAGCTATTACTCTAACCTTCTTAGGGTCCATCTTCAATCCTTTAGTAGAAATAACAAAACCCAAGTATACCAACTCTATGTTCATAAAGCTACACTTCTTGACATTAATCAACTTCTCTTCTCTCAACCTCTACAATACTTATCTAATGTGCCGCAAATGTTCTTCTCTTTTCTTATTGAAAATTAGAATATCATCCAAGTAAACAATGACAAAATTACCCAATAATTTCTTCAGAACCTCATTCATCAACCTCATGAAATTTTTAGGTGCATTGGTTGATCCAAAAGGCGTCACTAACCCCTCATACAATCCTTTACTAGTCTTGAATGGAGTCTTCCATTCATCTCCTTCTCTAATTTTGATTTGATGGTATCCACTCTTTAGGTCAATCTTTACGAAATACTTTGCTCCACTCAATCAATCCATAATGTCATCCATCCTTGGCAATGGGAATCTGTATTTGATAGTGATCGTATTGATTTCTCTTGAATCTATGTACATTCTCCATTCTCCATGTTTCTTTGGTGAAATTGCAAGTACTACACATGGGCTTAAGCTCTCTTTGATCAATCCTTTATTCAACAACTATATTATATGTTAGTTCAATTCTGCATTCTTTGCCAGTGTCATCCTATGTGTTTCCTTGTTAGGAAAACTTGCTCTTAGTATTAGGTCTATATGATGATTGATGCTTCAGACTGGTAGGAGTCGATTTGGTACGTTCTCTAATATGATGCATTCATACTTTGCTAACAACTCTACTACCTCTTCATTCTCTATCGTAGGATTCTCTACCTCTGGTTTGTCACTCTTCTTTGGAATGAATGCAAAACATATTTCTCATGCCTCAATCCATCCAAAAAATTCCTTCCATCTACCAAACATAGTCTGGTAGTGCTACAAAATTCACTTTTGTCCTCTTCCTCCAAAGGTATCAATTTAATTCTCTTTCCATTTAAAGTCACATTATAGGTATTATTCCTTCCACCATGAATTACTTTCTATCATATTTCCATGGTCCTCCTAGCAGTAAATGACATGCATCCATAGGCATAATATCACACAAAATTTCATCCTTATATGATCCTATATGAAATTTCACCAAATAGTGCTCATTCACCAATATCTTATACTCATCTTGAATCTAGGATATCTTATAAGGGTTTGGATGTTTCAATCTCTTCAAATTCAACTTGGCTACCATCGCTTCTAAAACAAGGTTATCAGTGCTACCACCATCAATGATAACTTTACATGCCTTTCCTCCAAACTTATATCTTGTTCTAAACAAAATATTTCTTTATGGTGGTTCCTCAATCACTTCTTCATGCATCAAGCTTTCCTCATTACCAATGATTCACCTTTCTCTGGCTTCCCAACTGGTTCTTCATCCACATAAGTTTCTCTTTCGATATGCTCAATTTTCTTACCAGTGCTTCCTTGATGACACTCAAATGCTCTATGTCCTTCACCTCCACACTTGAAACATGTTCCTCTAAATGGTGTCTTCTCAGATCTTCCTTCATCTCTTCTATATCCATCAATGTGGTAAGAATTATGACCTCTATTAGTGTGGTAAGAATTATGACCGCTATCATTATAGTAGAAATTTCCATCTTCTCTCCCTTTGGGGTATGAATTATAGTCCTCTTCACTGAAGTAGGGTTTTCCATCTTTTCTTTGCCTTGTCTAAGGTCTTATCTCTCTGAATTATGATTCGCTCCTCTGTAATCTTCCTCTTGCACTACTTTGTCTTTGTTCAAACTTATTTTTCAACTTCTCCTCCACTTTCAACACAAATTTGTATGCTTCTACAACTAATGTCATCTTCACCAAGCTCAGTTCTTCTTGAATATTTTTTCTTAGTCCATCAATTTACCTCACAACCTTCTCTTTGCTTGCTTCACTATGTCCAACCCTAATGATAATCTTGTAGAATTCTTCAGTATCCTCTTTCACATATCTCTCCTTTTACCTTAGGTTATGTAATCTTTTCAATAGTTCAAACTCATAATCAACAAGTATGAATTGATTCTTTAGTTTTGTCATCATCCTATCCCACTTTATGATTTTCTCCTTTCCTCTCCTATTTCTACCCAATTGAACTTCTTTCCACCATATAGCAACATGTCCTTTCAAATTTTTTTTTACAAATCTCTCTTTGCATATCTTCAATTTCTTCATATTCAAAGTATTCTTCCATATCACTGATCTAATTAGTCAATTCCTCAGAGTTTAAGTTTCCCATATAATTTTGAAATTCAATTCTAGGTTGCTTACCAATTTTTTAAATGGATTTCAACATCTTCACTTGATCTGATTCTTCTTCTTCTAGGGCTTCTTCATTTCAATTCACAACATGATATAACTCATCATCACTTTCATCCTCATGTCTAGGGTTTAAACTTTTCCTTCTATCTTCTTCTACTGCATCCAATTAGACTCATATTTCTTGTATCATCTCTAACATCTCATCCATTCTTCTAGCAAAATTTACCATAGCGGACACTCTCCTTGGTGAAATCTCTCCCCTTGGATCTGGTGTAATTGCCTCAATTCAATGATCTATCTACAAGGGTTTCAACTACCTCACAATTGGAAATTGGTTGAAAACACCTATAGTTTTCCTCAAGTCAGTGATCTTGTTCACCACAAGGAATACCTTTAAAACTCACAATCTCACTCTAATACCACTTGGTGTAGTCATAGATGGAGGGTACATAAAGAACTATCCAACCGTGCAGCCTAGAGCCAACACAACAGAAATAACAAAAGATATTGATCATAAAACATGAAATTGAATTGATTCAACAATTGGAAGTCTTACATGGATCATACACAAAATGTAATGCCTCTCGTGTTATTGAACTCCCATGATAACTTTATGTGCATGTGGTTGTTGTTGTTCAAATATTGCTTATGTTTGATGCATACTCGTGATTATGTTGGTGATTGTTTCATCTATTTGACTTATATGTTTTGCTTGGATGCACATGATACTGTGTTATGATGTTAATGATATGATGTGGTTTAGGGATTTGACAAGAAAGTATCCCCATCTGTGTCTGTCATCCTATCGTCGGTTGACGATGTTGTCCATCAGTTCCCATTCTGTTTGGTATCGTCTCGCCTTACACCGTTCATTTTAAGTGGCAATTTTAATGTGTTAATTGTTTGATTTAGATGCGTATCATTATTGTTAATTAGTTAAATTAATACAACAATGGTTAGTATTATGGTTGATATTAAACATTAAATTTAATTATTAATGTGTGTTGTGAAGATTTAATTAATTATTAGATTAGTTTGGAAATTTTAAATTGTGTTTGTAAAATTAAAAGAATACCACTTTAATTGTCGGTATTTAATTTTATTAATTATAAATAGAATAATATTTTAATTTTAGCTGTGTAAATTCCCAATTAGCTATCAAATAATATTGTTAGTTAATTAAATAATATTATTTATTTAATTAAATAATATTATCTAATTAATTATTGTTAAGGATTAAGTCAAAAATAAATAAATATATATATATATATATTATAAGATGTAATATTTTATTACATCCCTCTAAATAATTTAAATTTAAATTTAAAATTTATATATCCATCATTTAAAAATACAAATTTGTATTTATTTTGCATTTCAATATAATTATATAGTTAAAAGTTTTACCCACCCGAGGTTTTTATTAAGTTGAGTAAGTATGAATTATCACAAATCAACTCAGTTTGGGTAAAATCGAGGAAAGCATGATAAATTAAAATATTGAAATTAATTTGTAAACCTTTCACCGCAGTCAAGAATAGTGGGGGTAGATTTATTGATTTGTTAAATTTCTCCAAGTGTTAAGCAGAGTAAATTTAGAGTGCAGGGTGTAATTTGGTAAAATGGAAATCTTGCCACCTGTAAACCTTTATTGATTTGTTAAATTTCTCCAAGTGTTAAGCAGAGTAAATTTAGAGTGTCGGGTGTAATTTGGTAAAATGGAAATCTTGCCACCTGTAAACCTT
>VDFB02020751.1:0-17478 GCA_007258455.2 Sequoia sempervirens
TATATATTGTAAACCTAGTTGATCTAGGTTGATGGATGGGTGTGGTGTGATGCATTATGATAGTTGTGTAAGCGACTGAAAGAGAAAGTGTAGAAGTGGTTGATCTTGTCCAACTTCAAGTTGATCATATGTAGTTGTGATAGAAGGGAAGTGGAGAAGTGTGCTTAATTTTTTGTTTGAGGCAATGAGCCAAAGGTAGAACTTCTTGAATGTTGAAAGTAGTGAGCTAGTAGGCATCAAAGCAGATATTTGAAGAAGTGATAAAGTAGAATTTCAATCATCAAAAGAGAAGTGAAAAATAAAAATTGAAATCATAAAAAGGATTGAACTTAATTGTTGTAAGAGAGAGGGGCCACCACATGCAAGGCCCCAGGTCATGGAGGGCCAAGATGTGGAAGGCTGCCCTAACTTACCTCAGCTTAATGGAGTATTAGGATATGTGGGACAAGAATGATGAGGACTATAAGGTCCTTTATTCACTCTACATACTCGAAATGCAGAATGGGGCTAGGCGAGCTAGTTTTTAGGTTCAACACTACGCCTTAGGAAGCTCTCTTCCCGAGGAAGAAAGCACGGTCTTGGGATGAAATTGCAGTGCATTGGCGTCTCTCAAGTGTGTTGGCGTCTGCACAAGCAGGAAACTACAAAGGCAAGGTCAAACCTAAGAATATAAGCTAACAACCTAGCTAACTACTACTAAAGGGCCAAAATCAAATGATTAAGTAAACAAAATACTCTCTAATGTGATAAAGAAAAAATGCAAGAGTTAAGGTGGCAAGAAGGATGTCACAAAGAAACTCATTTTCCAGCTAGCTCCTTGAGAACACGTTGACCTACACACAAAGTAGAGGAAAGTGTTGGGGGAGCTATATAGGGGTCTACCTTAGTCAGACCCCCGTTTCAGTTTTTCCACCTCCATGGATAGCCAAGTTTGCAACAATGGAGAAAAGTATGATAAAGGAGTAGATGAACTAAAGAGAACTAAAACACTACAAAATAGTAAATGTGCTTACTCTACCAAGCAATAGAGGAGAGGAGTGGAAATCTTACCACCTCTACCAAGAGAACTCAAGGCTGCTTGGTGGAGAAAATGAGAGGACTCAAGCCTCTACTGCAATGGTGTTGTTCCCAACTTACTCTATCGAAGTGATGGAGTGAAGTTGTTGCTGCAATGGAGTGCAAGGGTGTTGCTAGAATGCTTGGAAGTGCAAGAAAAGAGTGGAGAGATTGAATTGAATGCTTGGAATAAGTTGAACTAAATGCTTGGAAGAAGTTGAACTAAATGCTTGGAAGAAGTTGAACTGAATGCTTAGAGGATGAAATTCTTATTGAAGGAGTAAATTTGAAGAGGAGATGAAGAAACCAACCATATTCGGGTCAGTCGGTCGAAGAGAGTGTTACAACTTGACTCCCAATGAGAAGTGTAACGCCTTTGCAGGTTCAACCCTAGGAATCTGCTAGGGACGTAAGCGCACTGTGCAGATGTCTATGTGTTGCGCAGGAATCCTTGACAAAAATTCCCCCACCAACACTCAAAAAAGGTGCCAAGTGGGATACAAGCAGTGGGATTTATGTGTAATTAAGCCTCCAAACTTGGTTTTCTAAAGTGGAGAAAGGCAATAGGGGAATTTGCATAAGGGGTGAAAATTCACTCCTATACATTTTTCCCCCACTTTAGCGAGCACAAGTACTGATGAATGCTTGATAAAGTAGATCAAGGAAGGAGTAAGGTTAGAAATGTATACTTGAACTATTAAGGAAGCATACCATAATCTGGCAAACTTAAAGGTGTAGGGAAAGTGAAGGAATTCATAGCTTCTCAAAAATATGAAGTTGAAGAAAGAAAGCGTCTTACAGGCCCACAGACCTGCAAGGAGACAACCCCCAAGATCTCTCAAACATGAAAGAATCCCCATGAAGTAAGTGCCTTACGGGCCCATAGACCTGCAAGGAAGGTGTCCCCCAAGAACTCTCACATGGAGGATACCTAAGAAGCATCCCCTAAGATCTCTCACATGGAGGAAGTGAGGAAAGCACCCTACAGACCCGTAGACCTATAGGGAAGTTATTCTCCAAGATCTCTCATGTGAAGAATACCCAAGGAAGTGCCCTACAGACCCACCAACCTATAGGGAAGGTAACCCCCAAGATCTCTCACATAGAGGAAACCCAAGAAAGTGCCCCCATAGGCCGCCTGCAGACCTACAGGGGAGCCACCCCCAAGATCTCTCACATGGAGGAAGCTCAAAGGAAGCACCCTACAAGTTATTAGTCCTGTAGGGAGGTATCCCCCAAGATCTCTTGCATGGAGGAAACCTAAGAAAGCAGACTCCACAAAGTCAAGAAGTGGCCACATAGGCAAGTAAGTGGACAGTCATGCAGATTGTCGATAATTTAGAAAACTTTCGAAGGGGTCACTTGGGGACCCGACGTGAAAAGGGGGTCCACTCAAGGGACACACCGTTTGAAAGTAGATGTTCTCTTTCTCGAATCAATCCATCATCAAGGGATCTCCTTATAAAGGAAGATAATTCCCCCACGTGAGGGGAAGGTTATAGCCATTCCACCTCAGGGGGAAAAACTCTCAAATTCTTTCAAAAGCATCTCTAATTATGAATACTTGTGCATTTTTTGCACACACGCCCTGCCAAGGTCGGGGACACTCTTTTCCTACTATGCTTTTGTTGTTTGTCGTAGGGTCCTGACTTTGTCCCCCTAAGGGAAAGGTCATTTTGGTTGTTTTGGTCTTCGGTCCTACTTTTCCCTCGCGCTCAAATTTTTGTCTCATCTGGATGCTCTTGATGGAATTTGAACTTTTATTGGGCCCCCCTTCAATGATCCTTACCTAAAATTTCACTTTTTGAGAGAATTGGCTAAGTCCAGGAAGGAAGTTCGGTTAATCTAAGCTAGCTCAGATTAGCCGAACCTTAATCTAGTCGGCTAATCCAAGGTACCTCAGATTGGCCAAAATTTTGAGCCTATGCCCTTTTTCCAAATTCTGTACTATGGCATTTAATGCAGATTATTTCAGAAATAAATGGTTTTTTGATCAATTATTTTGTCATTTGGCGTTGACATCTAGAGTTTGAGTTTAGAAACTTGCCATTTTGAGCTCCTGTTCATGATTTTGTTGCTTGCATTGTGCTTCATCTCGGATTCACCGGTTCTCTCATCCATTTGCATACCTTCCCATTTTGGGCATCTTCTTGTTTCAGGTGACTCAAGAGAATTTTGTGTGATTTGTAACCGTTATTAATTTTGTGCAATCTCTATCACTTGAGTCTCCCTTGTAGATCATGTGACCTCCTTTGCGTATGAAGTGATTGACATCTCGTTTGATTGTGCATGTGCAAAGGTTAGGGTTCCCTTTGCCTTCCTTTTGTTCATTGAATATGATTGCTTGCTTTTGTAAAGGTTGGTCGTTACTCAGTATGTGGACTTTACCTAGGTTCTTTCTTCTATCAATTGTGGTTCCCTCCTTCAATTTCATTTCGGGTTTTTGTGACTGGGTGTTGGAACTTTCGATTATTTTTTTGACTGGTGCTTATGTCACTTTGAGAATGGGGTTTTCTGCTGACATTAGGGGTGGATTCAAAGAGTTTCATTCAGCTTTTGACTTCTCACCCATCGATTTTGAAAAACCCTAAATTCGAGCTTCGTGATTCTCATTATTAGGAATTGCTTGTTGGTGATTCTGAGTTGAATACCCGAAATATTAGTTGTTGCGGGCCTTTTTGGTGATCACAGTGTCAAATTTAATCATGAGTGATCGAAAGGAGAGTTTGAGCCTTGGATAAATCTGTGTTCCGAAGAAGCTCGGCTAATTCGAGATGGCTCAGATTGACTAAGCCTTAATCCGCTCGGCCAATTCGAGACACCTCAAATTAGTTGAGGTTGGTCTTGCTTGCACTTAGGCTTCAAAACACACATTCTTGATCACAACTCCACCTTCAAACATGAACTTTGGTGAAATTGAAACATTATGCATCATCATTTCGATAGGTTCATACTTCAAATGCCATCAAATCAAAGTTTAATCCAAAATTCGGTCATTCTAGCCAAAATCAGCTAATCCGAGCTAGCTCGGATTAGCTGAACCATAATCCAACTAGCTAGTTCGAGCTAGCTCGGATTAGCCGAAATTTTTTTGTGTCTCCCTAAAGGTTACTCGTGTAGATTTTTAGATCACTTTCATTTAAATTTGAGTCATTTGTGATGCATTTGAGATGTGAATTCCTCCCTTAGAATGACATTTCAACTATACGATGGATTGGATTCATTATGGTTGGATTTGTATTTATGGCTTACTCAATAGTTCCTACATTTTTTGGGTTGGATTAATACTCTCATGTAATAATTTGAGGCTCATGATGGGTTTTTTTAGCATCTATTAGTATCATCTTGCTTGCTTCAATCAAATGTCATTGGTAGAATGAATTTTATTGATCAAGTATGTTATTAGTTGCATCTTGGTAATTGGTGTTTTCCTCTAACAGATGCAAGGCAAAGTGAGTCTCGACAAGAAGACAAAGGCTACTCTGGTGCAAGAGGAGGTTTGGAAGAGGTAGGAAAGAATGAAGTATGATTTTAAGGGCATCTGGCCAGAAAATAGGATTGCATCAGCTTGGTCATGTATCAGAGACACAAATATGGGGCATGTTGACTATGAAGATTTTCACAAAAGGATGTATGGTGAGTCACCTACTCAGTTAGCTCATGTTCTCACTCATACTGGCCTGGCACAAATTGTTGGTTTCCCTCCTACACAGTTGTGCCCGGAGTTGGTCCTGGAATGCGCAAAACATTATGAATCCAATAGGAGAATTATCATTGGCCTGCAATGAAGGATCATGGCGAACCTCATAGAAGAGTCCATTGTGGAGGTATTCAATATTGCTTCACATCACCACTTGATTGAGGAGATAAACATTGGTGAAGCAACTAAGTTTTATGATGAAAACCCAAATAGAGCATTGGAGACCATGAACAACTCTTGGATACTCAAGCCAAAGCCTCATTACTCCAAGTTGCCCAAGCAACTGCATAGAGTGACTTTAAAATGGAGTACCATGATATGATAACCCTTCTAGGCAGGGTAATGGGAATCAAACAAGCTCACATTTTCTAGTCCTAGATGTTCTTCCCCATCACATGAATTGTGGCCAATAAACATTATCACTGGGTGAGAATCATAAGTAACAATTTGGATTCTCTGTTGAGAAATGTGCAAGAAACTGAGAAATTCACCATGACATCATATTTGGTATACATGTTGGCACATAATAACAAGTACAAGGGTTTAAGCTGCAAGGGAATGTTGGGATAAGGAAAAATTTGGGATGTATACCCTCAGTTACAACACAAGAATTCCAATTATAGTAGAGCCAATGATGCCTTATTCATGTTTATTCCAAGGTTGTTGCAGAATGCACTTCATGTCAGGATAACTGCAGATGCAATAGATTTGATCAAGCAACATGGGCAATGGTTCATATAGTTTCCCAAGTTCTCATACATATGAGTGCATGGATCCCCTATTGTCCCACTCAAATTTCCCAGATACCCAACCAAAAAGCTTTTGATGCTAGAGCTGACAAGGCAGATGATGCCCTTCAAGGAGATTTTGCGGTTTGAGATAAAAAAGAAAGATTTGGGATCTGAATTTCCATTAACAATTGGGACTCTAGAATCATGTCCCTCCATTCAAAGTTCACAACATTCAGAGAAGGAAATGGCACAGTTTGAGCTCTACTCCCACATAGATAGAAATCATTTTGACCCATATGGTAAGGCTGTGAAACTGGTTAATAGGACCTTCCGACACATGGGCCACATTGAGGACTACTGGGAAAACTGTAGGGATGATTTTGATGTTCTCAAAAGAAGGTTCTCTTGGATTCCTCTCAAGATGATAAGGATGTACAGGGTAGTGGAAGGTCCCGATCAGGTGCAGGACGACAATGCTAACCTAATTCAAAAAATGTGATTATGAACCTTACATAAACATGCCCCTAACACAAATAAATTGGGTTGAGGAGGAGGCAACAAATCTGGATTGAATAACTGAGCTAGTTAAGGAATATTCAAGGTAGTGGGTAAAAGAAAGGTGCAAGAATTGGAGGCCGATGGTGTCAAATTCACATATGACCTAATGGGAGACATGGAGTCTCATTCCAAAGGGGGAGTTGATGATGAAAAGAATGGTGCTTCTGAACCCCAAGGCGGTGAAGAGCAAGGAGGCAACAAACCAATGATTATAAAGAGGATAACTAGGAGCCAAACATAGGTAAAACAAAGTGAAAAGCCATCCCCCATAGCCAAGAAAGTTCCTGAAGATGACATTGCCGATATGGAAGAGGAGGCACCTCAACTTGTGAGGAAAAGATGGCTTGTGACAAAGGGAAAAGGTGGAAAAGGCCAAGAAGGCATGTGCCAACGCCGATGCACCCTCTTCAACTAGGGTCATGGAGACAGACACCTTTGGGGAAAAGCCCCAAGTATACGTAAGAAAGAGCCCTCCTAAGAAGAAGTTATCTCCTGCAAAAGAAGTAGACTAGGGAGTGCAAAGTGAGGAAGTACTTGTTATCGATGATTAGGAGGAAGAAGTGAATGTTGGAAACAACTCTCCTCCTCAACATGTTCAAACATCTGAGGATGCAATTCGTGAGGAAGGAAAAATATCTAACAATCCCGAGAAGCATGAGTCAAAAGATGATGAGGTCTCCACCCTTACTGATGAGGAATGGAAACGAATGATGCAAGAGCTAGGACCATCAAAATTTGATGCAAAAAGTAGGAATGTGGAGCCTGGGGTACTTCGGGAGGATCAGTCTAGAACCCCTGCAAAAAATATAGGTAATGAGGAGGATCAACCTTCAATCGAAAAATATGTGGAAAAAATTGTAGACAGTCCACAGAAGGATAAAAGTGAACAAGAGGTTTCCTTGGAGGAGAGGAATGTTAAATAGTCCAATGTCCCAAAATGACTGGAGAAACGAACAAGCAAGCAACCTATAATCATGCAGGAGGAAACTTCAAGTTGGGACATGTTGTTGGAACAGTGGGGACAATCCAAGCAGAGAAGAAGGGTACAAACAGTGTCAAAGATTGCACGTGATGAGTTTAAGAATAGAATTGTATAGGTGGTAGTTCTTTCAATCGACAAGTTCAAGGATGAAGTCCGGCCATTGGATTATCGAATAGAAACTATCAACCTGGGACTGACCACTAAAGAGCAAGAAAAGGAGGCATTTTAGAACTCTTCACAGATAATTCTTAGAAGATTGGATAGTGAAACTATGTGGAAGGAGAAGTACAAGAAACAGTTGAATGACGTCTACAAATATGTCCAGCATCTAATGGAACCAATACAGGTTGTAGGCAGTGTAAGTGTAATTCCCAAAGGATTGTTACCCAAGGAGGCATTATCTAAAATTGAGAGGCTTGAATTTTTTTTTTCATCATACCCAGGAGTGGCTCCAGGACATCAACAAGAGAGGGGATGGAGCAATTGAACAAATTCTCCAGGTGCATACAGATGCTTCCAATTTCCTTCTCCATATCTCACAGTTTACTGCGGACTACAAGAATTTTGATGAGTCAGTTGCAGATGAATTGAAGAAGGTTCCGCAAATTCCAAAGGATGACTTGGTGTAGCTAGATGTCTCCCCTCGGGATGTGTTTGACAAAGTGAAGGGATGTCTGGAAACTTGGAATTATAGAAAGGAACTTTTGTCAAAGGTCCTTAAGAAGATTGCCAAAATACAAGGAAAGATAAAAGAAATACATGATGGCTGCATTTCTTTCCTAGAGATAGTGATAGGAAGGAAGAAGTTTGGATAGAAAAATATGAATGTGACAACATTGCAGGCATGGTGGCATGAGGTTTACACCCCTTTTGATAGTGCTCCAGTTGCGAAAGAACATCTAGAGGATGCCACAATATATATATATATATATCCAGGTTAGATAAGTACCATGAGTTGCAAATAGAGTGGAGTAGGGTAATTCCATAGTACTTGGATGAATTTAAGGGATATAAGGCCAAAGTTAGATTCATTCCAACTCCAGACATAGTAGAAGTAGAAAATATTCTAGAAACAATTAAAGATTTGATCAAAGGGTCAGGTGTTAACGAGGTGGGGAGAGCTAGACAAGTTACCACCATGTAGGATTCACGTCAAACAGGCTGGAAATGGCATTTTTTCAGTTACAATCCTGAAATAGAGCATGTTTAGGGGTTTTAAGGTGCCTGTGGGCCCCACTGGTGGGTTCTTGCAGCCTTTTTGTCCTTTTTCGGATTTGTACTCAATCAACCTTGCATGGCCGACCTTGACCTGCCAAATTTGAATGCATGCTTGCCTCATTATTGTGAGCCCTATTCTGGGACACCAAAGGGGATTCTTGCCTATAAATTGAAGCTTTTGCTTCATTCTTGAGGTTTAGACATTGTTAGAAAAGTTGAGCATCATTTTAATAGTAGTAGTTGAGCTAGAAGTTATAATTTCTTTGAGGGAAAGTGCTAAAACATTGTGAATACTGAATTGTTGCAAATATGGGTGATGCAATATAAGTAAATACATTGTCTTTTGGTGATCTTTCTTGTGTTGTCTCATTTTGCATGGTTCTAGTTATTCCATATCTTTCAAATTGCTACAGATTTATCATTTGCATGTTTGATTTTAGATTTAAAATTGGATGCAATAGTGTTTTGGGTTTAATATTTGAATTGTTTGAGTGATCTATGGGTCCATATTTTTAGCAGCTTGTTGATTGTAAGTTGTTGTGCAAAGTTAGCATGGGCCTTGATCTTATGTGTTAAGTTCGATTGTGGGTGTTTTCTCATTTCAATCATTTGATAAGGTTGATTTGTATGAATGCTTATGATTTGAAAATACTTTCATTCCTTAGAAGATTGTACTACTTCTGTGATATTGCAGGTTTAAGCTGGGTTCAACAGAATTTAGTTTTAAAAGATTGGTCCACTTCAAGTATTGAGTCATCTGCATTATTAATCTTAGGATTAGTTTACTTTCCAGCAAATCCCTTCGAACCCTTTTATCTTTTTCTATTTCTTTCAAAGTCTAGGCTAGTTTTAGGATTAAAGGCATCAAAATATTACAAAATCTAATGAGTTTGAAACTTCCAGTCGTTGCTACATAAGTCCCCTTGTGATTACCAACATTTTCACATAATATATGAGCTATTTTTGCATTGTCAAGACCTGACATTAGAGACCTTGGGGTTATCTCTTGAGGCTTGCTAATAGAGATTTACCTTTCAAGAGAGATAGGATATCATATTCTGTCTAAGTTGTTGCTATGCAAAAAACACCATCAACAATACTATTTTTTGAAAAGGAATGTTTGTAAGGATTTTAGAGAAAAGATCTGTTAGCAATGAAGGAATTTTATGAAAATTGAAATGTTGAAGAAAGGGTGTTGTCACACGTGAGAGGGACAACTCAAGAAAAGAAAAGAGAAAGATAAAGAGAAAGAAAAAGAGAGAAGACAACACAAACAAAGGGCATAGGGGGATTTGGTTTAGTGAGGTCAGATTTTTCCATGCTTATATAAATAATAGGTAACTGTGGTGCAAGGAAAAAGATCATCAATCCCAAACCAGATCAGGAAGAATGCATGAAAAACAAAGTAAAAATAAAAAATTGGGTCAACATGGAAGGGAAGCCTTAATGCCCCGAACACTTTGCATCGTCCCTAATTTATTGAAAATCAAGCACAAACATGGAAGAATGATGATACAAATAGAAGAAGGTTTACGACACAATAAACCATGCCTATATCCAAGCACCAACAAGGGTGATGAGGGTCATCCATGCACACATAGTATGATTAGGGGGGAACACATCACGAAACACACACACACACACACAAAATCAAGAAGAGGTATCCTCCTAACACTGATTGACCAAGAGGTCATCTGATTCCCACTCTAGATCATTGTAGGGGAAAGGAGGACAAGCCTATAGTGGTGGGATGTTAAGAGGAGGAGCATTCGGCCCTTCCGCAACAAGGGCCAAGGAAGAAGGCCTTGCAAGGTCTTCTTCACCGAACTCTTATGGAACTAAGGTCAGTGACTTCACAAAGATCATTGACAAGGCCAGGACTTCATCCACAGAGTTAAACATGCACTCTATAGGAGCACCATGTCTAACTTCAATGGACGGGGTGGGTTTCACTAGAGATTCATCGCTAGGCTCACTGAATGACTCAGGAGCAGTGACAAATTCAAGAGAAGCTGGGACTAGTTTCATCACTAGGACAAAAAAAGTCGATGCAGGGCCGCCTTGCGGAGAAGGCGGGCTCCTCTTACATCCTTCACTGCTAGAAGGACCACACTCCACCTTTTTCCTCATCGGAGGAGATGAACTCCCCACATATGAGGCTAGAGGTATAGAGGAAGAGGAGGAAAGAACCATAGCGGATATGACCAAGGTGTTAGTCATATCCATGGGTTTCAAGAAAGGTTGGATATTCAGAATGGACATCAGCAAAGGCGGCTCCATCGAAGGAGAGATGAACACCTGTACCCCCTTGGGGTTAGGTGCATTCATACTTGTAGTATAAGTCAGAAGCGATACTGAACTAGACTAAAGAGAAGTAGAAGGAAGGGGAGAGGAAGACGCTATAGGAGGTCCTAAAGCAGGGGCAGTCATCTCTTCCTCCTTCCCTTTGTGAGGTGACCTGCTCAACTAAGAGAGCCTTTTGCTGACACTTGCACTTGCACGCAAGGTAGTTTCTATGACTCTTTGAGCTAGAGGTCAGAGGCTACTAAGGAATAGAAGGCTCCTGCTCAACCATGGGGACATCCACCATAGCTATTTATGGCTGAGGAATGGATTCCTGAATGGGAGCATGAGGAATAAGTTGAGAAGCAGCAAGGAGAGTTGGCTCAAGAGCCTTGATAGTGGGCCTATTCTCGTTCACTACTTTGGGGGTAGGAGCAATAGGAGGCCATGTATTGAATTCCCTTCAGGAACATTTCTTTCTGTCATATAAGTAGTTCCATGGTCCAGGGTATTCATTGGGGAGATCCGAGATCCTAAACTTGGGCTTGCGCCAAGGAGGAATCATCGAACTTAGCAAATAAATGCCAGGTTGACTCATCCAATACTCTTCCCAAGAAAGGGGAGAGGATGGGGTAGTCCAGGAGAAGGCGACCTTCTCTTTACCTTTATGGGAAGGAGAGGGAGCCGACGTGGACTTCTCCTTTCCTTCCTGGGAAGAGAGAGCAGTTGGTACAGGCTTCTCCTTCTCCTCTTGGGAAGAGGAGGCAACTCATTGTTTTATCATGGGAAGGGTTAGTTTCAGCTATCCTTAGCCCCCAATTTTATACTTTACATAATTCTTGTAACGTAGGTCTATTCTTGGAGGAAGCAGACCAACTAGGGAGGGCCAAAAATGATCCAACAAATATCCACCATAGGACACCAAGGGATGATATCCAGTGTCATGCACTACATGCATGGCGCCTTCATGGGAGAATTTTAAACACTTGTGAATAATAGAGGTGATTCATTCATGAAAGCTAGCCAAGGTATGCCTAGCTTCAACCTGAACAAATCCAACTCTGGGATAACATCAAAAACCTTGTCAACAGCCCTAGGTCCAACCAAGAAAGACAAAGTTATCGAGTCGTAAGGTTTGAGACACATACCATCATGTGTATGGATGGTAGATTTTGTTTCTTTATATTCTTCCCTTTGTAAAGAATTTAATACTAATGTTTCCTCTATGATAACATTCACATGGCTCATGGGGTCTACCAAGACTCCTGTCATAATGTTACCATTGATGCAAGCGGGAATGTAGAGAGGCAATGGTTTATTGTTTAAGGGAAAATCTTGTGATGTGAATGTAATGTCTGACGAACCGGGTGCAGGTAGAGTAGTAGAATTCACCATGACCATGTTAACATAGCCCTCGAGTTGAGTAACAAAATTAGTGGAATCAATAATCATGTTAGTAGAGTGCGACAAAAATGGGTTCATGTATATCTGCAACTCACTATTAGCTTTCACTACTAACTTGTTAGCATTTTGTTTGGTACCATCAAGACAAAGAGTACCGTCCTCGATGTGATCTTGTATCTCATGATGCAGGTGCATACAACATTTGGTATCATTTCCATTAACTCAATGGTACTGACAATAAGTGATCCCATCATCCCAATTAGGGTAAGGCTCCTTAACAGGCTTTAGATACAACAAAGTTACAATCTTATCCTTCAACAACTTCTGCAAGATAGAAGAATAAGATTTTGATAACTTTTGGTTATGTTTGAGGTCATTTTTATTAGTAGTGGAAACTACATTCATAATGTTCTTACCTTTCCCAAAGATTGATATGATGGAATTTCCCTCAGTACAAGAGCACGAGGATCCCTCGAATTGAACAACCGTCTGTTGGTACATGTTAAAGCTACACACAAGTGTGCGAAAGAAGGGTATTTCATAAGAGAAAACTTCTCTTTCCAAGGCCTTTGTAATTTCCCTATGAATACCTTCTGCATGTCAGAATCAGGTAGCTGATACAAGATTTGTGAAAGGAGCACTTGGTAGCACATTATGAAATGAGTGATTTTTTCATTATCTCCTTGTTTACATTGGATGAGATTCGAAAGGTCATCTTCAACCTAATGTTTGCTTGAAATTGTCTAAGGAATTGATTTACAAGTTGGTCAAATGAGAAGATAGAGTTGTCAAGCAAGGAATAGTACCACTCGAGCACTGTATCCTTGAGAGATCAAGGAAATAGTTTGGACATCAATGCGTTGTGATGGAAGAAGTTCATGCATAGGGTGTTAAAGGTGGACACGTGTGTCTATGGATCTCCTTTACCGCCATAATTTTAAAATTTATGGATCTCCATTCCTTGGGGGAAGGGAGTGTTTAATATTGCAACTAATAATGCGTTGGGTTGAGGCTTGGGAAAGACTCGCCAACTAGCTCTACATCTTACCCATATTTTGAAGAAGGGTGTTCTAAATAGGGTCATTAGAAGATAGAGGGCCAGAGGAACCTCCTCTAGAACCACCACCAAAGCCACCTCTAGAACCACCACTAGTGTGACTTCTACCAGAACCACTACCAGAGCCATCGCCACCAGTAGGGCCTCCATTGGAACCACCACCATGACCTCCACCAGAACCGCCTCCACCAACACCACCTCTACTACTGAATCCACCACTGCTACCAAAGCACACACCACTCATCCCACCAAAGGCTCCACCACTAGAGGTGACAAGGAGGTGAAGCTAAAGCCTAAGGGGACCCTGTTTACTTTGATAGTTTCAGGTTGTTCAGAGACAAAAGGGATATTGATAGAAGGGACCGCGTCGGCCATGTAAACAAACGTGGGAGGAATCG
Source organism: Sequoia sempervirens (assembly GCA_007258455.2). Classification (NCBI taxonomy): domain Eukaryota; kingdom Viridiplantae; phylum Streptophyta; class Pinopsida; order Cupressales; family Cupressaceae; genus Sequoia; species Sequoia sempervirens. The sequence goes on from VDFB02020751.1 coordinate 13,388, forward strand.
ATGCTCCTAACTATCATTCACTCTCTTCGATAGTTGCTCCTTGTACAAAGATAGGATTGTTCAAAGGAGCACATGCTTTGGCGAGACCAAGGAGGCTAGTCAAAAGCTCTATGCCTATTCGATCTTTATCCATCATATGTTTTAACTCGCTAGCAACTCAAGCAACTCTAGCCATCTTCAGATTTCTTTCCAAGTGATTTTCTAAGTCACCCAGTCCTTTAGTGAGGGTGGAGACATATTTTGCAGGAATTTGAAAGGCCTCATGCTCGTCTACTGACGATGGTGTAGGAGACATAGGAGGAGTGGGGATGTGATTGGTCTCATTAGAGAATCCTAATTTGCCCCTTGGCAACTACTCCTGCATGGCCATACTAATGGCAAGACCAGAGAAAAGGCCTATAGTGAAACTGGTAGAGACCTTCATCCTTTCCATTGGGAGGTGTTGTATAATTCTCCTAACGATATACCCAGAAGTTGTAGATTGGGTTGTGATGCTCATAAACCTTCACAACACTCAGGAACACGACAGTCATGAAGTACACGAGAGAAGCCTCAATACCAACGGATGAATAGACATTGGTTCACATTAGGTTCACCAAAAATGTAAGAGAGGGGGACCACCACGTGTAAGGCCTCAAGTCACGAAGGGCCAAGATGCAGAAGGTTTCCCTAACTTATCTCAGCTTAACAAAGTATTAGGATATGCGGGACAAGAATGATGAGGACTATAAGGTCCTTCAGTCACTCTACAGACCCAAAATGCAAAATGGGGCTACATGAGCCATTTTTTAGGTTCAACACTACACCTCAGGAAGCTCTCTACTTGAGGATGAAAGCGTAGTCCTGGGACGACAGCACGGTGTGCTGGCATCTCTCAAGTGCGCTAGCATATGCACAACCAGATAACTTCAGAGGCAAGGTAAAACCTAAGAAAACAAGGTAACAACCCAACTAACTACTACTAAAGGTCCAAAATAATGTGATTAGGTAAGCAAAATACTCTTTAATGTGATAAAGAAAAAATGCAATAGTTAAGGTGGCAAGAAGGATCTCACAAAGAAACTCGTTTTCCAGCTAGCACCTTGAGAACATGTTCACCTACACACAAAGAGGAGGAAAGTGTTGGGGGGGCTGTATAGGGGTTTGCCTCAGTCAAACCCCCATTTAGGTGTTTCCACCTCCATGGACAACCAAGTTTGCTACAATGGAGAAAAGTATGATAAAGGAGTAGATGAACTAAAGAGCACTAAAACACTACAAAACAATAAATATGCTTACTCTACCAAGTAATAGAGGAGAGGAGTGGAAAGCTTACCACCTCCACCAAGAGAACTCAAGACTTCTTGGGGGAGAAAATGAGAGGACTCGAGCCTCTGTTGCAATGGTGTTGTACCCAACTTGCTCTATCGAAGTGATGGAGTGAAGTTGTTGCAATGGAGTGCAAGGGTGCTGCTAGAATGCTTGGAAGTACAAGAAAAGAGTGGAGAGACTGAACTAAATTCTTGTTGAAGGAGTAAATTTGAAGAGGAGATGAAGAAAATGACCATATTCAGGTCAGTCAACCGAAGAGGGCGTTAGAACTCGACTCCCAATGAGAAGTGTAATGCCTCTACGGGTTTAGTCGTAGGAATCTGCCAGGGACGTAAGTGCACCATGTGGATGTCTACATGCCGCACGAGTGTCCTCGACAAAAATTCCCCCACCGACACTCAAAACAGGCACCAAGTGGGATGCAAGCAGTGGGCTTATGTGTAATTAAGCCTAAAAACTTGGTTTTCTAAAGTAGAGAAAGGCAATAGGGGAATTTGCATAAGGGGTGCAAATTCACTCCTATACAATTGTCAATTTCAGATAGTGGAAGGACTATCATTATGTAATCATTCCTGAATGTTTTCTTAGATCAAGGAGTATTATATTCCTTGGGTTATAGCCCAAAAAAAAGTGTAATCAGGGAGTTGTAGCTTCCTTGGGAGTGACCCTAAGACCTATATTCAGGGAGTAGTAGCTTCCTTGGGTTGTAGCCCTACAAAGTTTTAATTATTATTCATATTGTGAGGCTAGATTAGGATTGTAGCTCCTAGCAGCTTTTCTCATTATTGTTTTTCCCCTGTGGTTTTTTCCACATACATCAAGTGTGTTGAGTTGTGCATAATGTTTATCTTTCATGTTCATGTTTATGCGGTAGTGTTTGAAGTATTTGTTTGATCTAGAGGAATTGAAATTTGATAGAATACTAATTCCCCCCTCTCAGTATTTTGGTGTGTTCAACAATTGGTAGCAGAGCCTAGTGAAACATAGAAAAAGGGATCCTAGGTCCTAAATGCAAAGAACCTAGGATGCAAGGGGCCTTTTTCCAAGTTATATTAAGATGTAGATCAAAAAGGTGATTAGATTGACTTACAACCATGAAGGTGAGCCAATCAGGCCTAAATCTACATCTAATTGAAGATGTGAATGAATTGGAAATGATTTGGAATGATCAACCTAATTGAACCACATGCCCTAATATGTAAATTGCAAGATCCTGACAACTAAAAGTTTGAAACAACAGTTTGCAGGTGGATCCAACATTGTAGGGTGATATGTACCTTCCTAGAAAAGTTGGTTTCAACCACTGTAGGACATAGTCTCCAAGGGGGTATAAGTTCCTGATAGGCGCCCCTAATCAACTTTTGGGGTCTTCTAGTGGCAAATCAGTGACTTATGTTTCCGCTTGCAAAGTTATCAGAATGTTATCGGATAATTTTGTAGGTGAGCTACCATGATTTGACAAGATGTATGACAACAATCACAACAATGTAAAATGGATCTTCAAGATTCTTTCAATATCGTTTAATCATGTAACCTGCACATTCAAAGAGAGGTAAAATGTTGTGTCATATAGGGGCTTTCCTGAATCAAACCTTGTGTAAGTGTTTCCACTTCTACAATGGCAATGACAATGATATAAATGATAGTTGAAAGGAAGGAATTATGAAATCACAAAGTGTTGCAACTCACCACACTTCAATGGCTTCCTTGAAGGAATGAAGTCATGCACATCACTTCAAGGATTTGGATCTTTCTTTTCTTGAGTGCTTGAATGCTTTGGAGACCTACAACAAGGGTTAGCCTTCACAAAATAATGATAACTCGATAACATGAACTCACATACACTTTGACATGATGCTTAGATCTTGAATTGCTACAATAAATCATTGATAATGTTGATCTTGACAATAATTATTGATCATAAGTTCTCCTTCTATTTTCCTTCTAGTTTCAAATGGTGAAAAGACTGGGTATTTATAGACATTTATCCAATTTATCAAAAATTAGATCTCAAAAGTCGACACTTAAAATTTGAAATTTTAATGTTAAAATGTCGCCAACAACATGCCCAAAAATGGGTCCTGGCTAATAAGGGGGACCCATACACCCAAGGGCATATGGGTCCTAGCCTAGATTTCTAGGACATTGAATGTTAGTGGCGCCATATGAGTTGGATGCATTTATTCAATGCTTGTAGTTTATTGAAAAGCAATACAAATGGGCTCCAAAATACATAATTTTAGAAAATTAGGGGGTCAGTTAGGCTCAATAATTTAGGGGGGACAAAAAATAATGTGAAATTGTTAAGAGTGACAATTTTCTACACTACACCTAATTCCTTAGAAGAAGACTAACAACTTGAGGAAGATCTAGGATGGCTCAAGAAGGGTCTCACAAGGTGCCTAGGTTTGATAGAAAAAATTTCACCTTCTAGCGATTCAGAATGGAAACCTATCTATCCTCTTTATGGTTTGGTGTTTGAAATTTTTTCAAGGATGGTTATATTGTTCCTACTACTCCTCTAATTGATCTAATAGAGATTAGGGCCTATGAGAATAATGGAAAGGCTAAAAATGCTATCTTGAGTGGGCTAGGATATTCTAACTTGGTGAAAGTAATGCACTATAAGTTAGCAAAGGAGGTCTGGGATAGGCTTAGTGGCATCTATGAAGGAGACATCAAAGTAAAACAAGCCAAGTTGCAAATCTACAAAGGAAAGTTTGAGAACTTGAAAATGTTAAAGGATGAAGATATTGTTGGATATCTACTTTGGGTAGATG
>VDFB02020753.1:0-13471 GCA_007258455.2 Sequoia sempervirens
AGGAAAGCACCCCAAAGAGGCCCCAAAGGACTCCATGGCAGAAGCACCTCTCCCAATAAAACAAATAGCGCTTCAAGGAACAAGGAGAGACAAGAAAAAATGAAACTAGCATTTTCTTGCCAAAGGGACAGAGCTGAAGCTGAAGCAAACAAAGCAACCCTCAGATAAACAAAAAAAGAGCTCTCCTAGTTAGGGTTGAAATAGCCACCAGATACCCCAACAGAAAAAATACAAGCAACGAAACCCCCAATCAGTAAAAGGAAACCAGATGAGAACAGGGGCCAAGAGGGAGCAGAGAAACTACCAAAAATCTGTGAAACAGACTGAGAACAAGCAAAGGCAATAGAAGCCCTAAAATACATAGTTATGAAGTTCATCCTATCAGAGCAATGCCATTTGCCACACAGTCCCATAGAAAAACAGGAAGCCTCCAAACACCTAGGCAAAAAAAGAAAAACATAAGAAGGCAGGGGCCCAAGATAAGAGAAGAAGCTGACCCATCCTAAAACTGCCTTCACCAACAAAGGAGGAAGGTCCACCCACCAAAGGGGAGAAAGAGGCCACCCCTCGGAAGAAGGAACACGACCCTCCACAAGAATATTGTCTCCAGGCACAAATTTGGCCTCAACCAAAGATCAGACCCCCCATGGACGCATAGCCAACCCTAGGAAGAAAGAAGGGCATCCGCAAACAGCCAAATCCTCCCGCCAACCACCAACAAACCCTGAAACTAGTCCACCACAAACAGGGTAGACCCCAAAACCGTGAGTCCACCCGCCACCATCATCTTCTTCATCCGATTCTTCATCTCCTGCCTGCGCAGAATTTGAAGTGCCTCCCCTGTCTTGTATCCCTTTGAGCGGCTCCATCGGTTCTTAGAAATGTTAGATACAAACCCAATGTTTCAAAAGAAAATTAAAATTAGAGACAAGTTCCTAATTAGCATTTGCATCATCACCATAGGAACAAAGGTCTTACTTTAGAGGATAGGAACAAAGGTTTATGTTGACTATATTTCATTTAGGGTTGCAAAGGTATCAATAACTTAATGTTAATTGCAACATAATAGATCCACTTGTTTACCAAAAGGTGACAACATTTTCTTGAAAATCATAGTTTATCATAGTTTGGGTTAAAATTTAAATTAATTATAAATAAAATATTAACATGGTACAAAAGTATGAAATGTAAGATTATAGTTATACTTTTAAAAATATATATTTTATTGTAATATGTAAATGATAATGTTTGGTTTTGTATATAATGTTTAACAGTGACCTTTCAAAAAAAGTGTTTTGAAAGAAAAAACATGCATGTGTATGACCCACAAAATAAGTAGCAAATGGAAATATTTTATAAATTATCTAATGGAAATATGCATATCGTCATGAATTTTTCTTATAATAATTTTATTAGTTTTTGGTAAATATACATTTTTAATTATTTTTTCAAAACTGCTCATGTATGAAAAAATAACTTGACCTAAGAAAATTGCAACATTATTATTTTTTGCATATATAATGATGCCTATATTAGTTAGACAAATTTATTTAATTAAAAAAAATGAAAATCAAAAGTTATTAAAAAATAGTGATATGTGGCATTTGAAATGTATGATATTTTTGTTTAGAAATTAATTAACAAATAGAAAATAATCTTCAAAACTAAACAAATTTTCTTATTTCAAAACTAAATTTTAATATATGTAATGGATTCTAATTACATCCTAAAATTGTTAAAAACAGTAGTCATGAATATTGAAAAAGTTACTTTTCTCTTACTATTATCATGGCATGTTACTTCTAGGTCCAAGTCTTAGGGTTAGGTTTCTAATAAAGTTAAAATAATAAAACCAAAAAAAAATAATAGGTATAATCTTGTGTACATTTTTTTTCATGAGAAAGAAAAATAGCATTTGTTATTGAAACCATTCATTCAGGCTTGAATTGAAACTTATATCATGATAGAAATGATAAAAATAACTCATTCTTTCTAGATTTGCGTAAAAACAATGGAGTTTCAACTCCAATAGCTTGCTTCTCAATCTATAGTGTGCCTTAACTTAGTATTTCCTCACTCTAATACCATAAAGAGAATACCACACGTAGCTCAGAGAAAACACTTAAACTCATTAAAAGGAGAGAGAAAATTTCTTTTCAATTTCATCAAAATTCATATTATTCATGGAAGTCAAATTAAAAGTACAACAATCTGGTCTCTTGCATTGTTGTGCATATTTCACACACCATGCCCGTGGGGACCCCTTGGCTCAGGCAGTGCTGCTTTGCTCACAATCTTGTTTTATGCCCCATTTCCAAGCCCAAATTGGTCATGTGTCATCAAGCGATGAATTCCACTACCCAAATTCACCTACTTGCTTGGGGTATTCAAATTTGCGAAGAAATAAAGTCACCCATACCCTTTCTGCCTTTTTTCTTGCTTTGGTTGTTTCGAAAATGTCCGTGGACCCCTGTCGGTCCAGTTTCCACATTTTTGGCTTTTGGGATAACTTTTTGGTAGATTTAGGGTGTGTTTGGGGTGTTTCTATGAACTGCCAAGGTTGCATCAATGTTTCGTTAAGTTTCTGTGGTTCCGGAGCTTCATCAATTTTTTGTTGTTTTGGAAACATTCGTGGACCCTTGTTGGTCCGATTTCCACATTATTGATTTTGAGGCTAACTTTTTGGTGGATCTGAGATGTGTTTGTGGTCCCTAAGTGAACTGCCAAGGTTGCGTCAACGTTCGGTTAAGTTTCGGTGGTTCCGGAGCTTCGTCCCTCTTTGGCTGTTTTGGAAACATCCGCGGACCCCCGTCACTCCTGTTTCCTCAATTTTGACTTTGGGAGCAATCTTTTTTGTATCGGGGATATGTTTGAAATACGTAAATGAACTGCCAAGGTTGCGTCAACGTTCGGTTAAGTTTCGGTGGTTCTGGAGCTTCGTCCCTCTTTGGCTATTTTGGAAACATCCGCGAACGCCCATCACTCCTGTTTCCTCAATTTTGACTTTGGGAGCAATCTTTTTTATATCGGGGATGTTTTTGAAATATGTAAATGAACTGCCAAGGTTTCGTCAAAGTTTGGTTGAGTTTCGATGGTTTCAGAACTTTCCCTCTGGAGTTTCCTTCCTCCTTGGCTATTTGGAAACATCCGTGGACCTCCATCGCTCCCATTTCCTCATTTTTGACTTTGGGGTCACTCTTTTTTGGATCTGGAATGTATTTGATGTGCGTAAATGAAATGCTAAGGTTTTGTCAAGGTTTGGTTAAGTTTCGGTGGTTTCAGAGCTTTGTCCCCCTTTTGCTATTTTGGAACATCTACCAGCCAAGGGTGACCCGGCCTCCGGAGCCCGACCGCTCCGTAGCTGTTTCCAGGGTTCCACCTCTCCATCTCCATTTTCGAACTTCCAACGGCTGCCTCCTTCCCGGCCTCCGGAGCCCGGCCCCTCCATGGCCATTTCCGGGGTTCCGCCTCTCTGTCGCCATTTTGGAACTTCCAACGGCTGCCTCCTTCCCGGCCTCCGGAGCCCGGCCCCTCGGTGGCCGTTTCTGGGGTTCCACCTCTCCGTTGCCATTTTGGAACTTCCAACGGCTGCCTCCTTCCCGGCCTCAGGCAGGCCCTCGGCCAGTGTTTGGGGGTCTGCCTCTCTGTCGCCATTTGGAACTTCCATGAGCACAGTTCAGGTCGGGGAGCCCGGCCCCTCCGTCGCCGTTTACAGGGATTCGCCTCACCAAATCCGCCATTTGGGAGCCAGCGGTTGCCTCCTTGACATAGAGACCCCGGCCCTCCGCCAGCCGTTTAAAGTTCCACCTCTCGGTAAAGCCATTTTGGAACTTCCAGCATTTGCCTCCTTCGGCCTCCGAGGAGCCCGACCCTCCATGGCCGTTTCTATGGATTCGCCTCTCCATTTTGGAACCCATGGTACCCTGCATCTCACGGCCTCGGGCGGACCCTCCCGTGGCCATTTGCGGGGTTCGCCTCTGCGTCACCCGTTTAGAACTTCCAGCGACACTCCGCCAGCCTCAGGCACAGCCCCTCACGTGGCGGTTTGCAGGGGTGGCTCGTATTAGCCATTTCGAGGTTTCCCACCTCTCCGTCACCGTTTTGGAACTTCCAACGGCTGCCTCCTCCCCAGTTTCCGGAGCCCGGCCCCTCTGTGGCCATTTCCGGGGTTCCCCCTCTCCGTCGCCGTTTTGGAACTTCTGACGGCTGCCTCCTTCCCGGCCTCCGGAGCCCGGCCCCTCCGTGGCTATTTCCGGGAGTCCGTCCCTTCCCGGCTGTTTTGAACATCCGGGAGCTTGCCTTCTTCCCAGTTGTTTTGGCTTCCGTCCGCTGTCTGCCTTCTGACTTTCTTCCACCATCTTTCCGCCCTCTGGCGCTCGCACCCTTGAAGTACGCATTAATGTTTATGGTCCAAATGAGCTCCAAATATGAATATCAAAATATTTTGATGATGCATGGATAGATCTAACATGGAATTTGTAGGTTTGACTGACATTTTTCCTTAACTCATGTATAAATGCACTTACGACACTTCGTGTTTGCAAGAGTTAAGAAGTCTTCCGTAGGTTTATCGAAGAGGCCCATTGAGGGAGTTGTCCTACCTTTTTTCAGATGATGATGATTTCTAAGGAGCTTTCTGCCCAAATCAGGGGCCACCAATCCATTGATGCCAATCGTCGACGGACTCGTTTGATCAAAGGAAGAACACTGCAAGCACATCAAGCAAAAGACAACTTTTAGGCAGTTTCAGCTATAGTAAAAAGGCAATTAGCTAAATGACAAAATTGCTATAGTAACTGGCACTAGATGACAAAATAGGGAGAAGACAAGGAATGTATTTTTAATTGTTGAATATTGTGGGGTAGGTGAAACCCTAATGTAATTGAATTCGAGCCACTCAATACAAATTGATCATAGCCATTCATTTGGGCTTTGGAAAACTATAAATAGGGGCTTGCGCCTCATTTGTAAGGGTTGGAGAATTGATGTAAGAGGCATTTGCAGCAATAGAAGACATCATTGCATGATTTTATGGATGTTATCTTTGATTTTGCTCATGTTGCATGCATGGTTCTACCTTCCATGTTAGTTTTAGTGTTAGTTTTTTGAATGGGAGTGGTGATGGTGTTTGTTGTTTCAGTATTTGATGAACTTCCAGCTCATACTTTTTGTGGTTCATTGATGATGAGTCACTTTGCAAAACTAGTCTGAGCTCATTACTTCATTGCTGCAACTTAGTTCAATTACATGTGCATGATGTGTGTGTGTAATCTGAAAATTTGCAGTCCTTAGAAGATTGCACTGGTTTTGTGCAATTGTAGGTTTCTCTTGGCCAAGCAAAACCCAGTTTAGGAAGCTTGTCTACTTTAGTAGCCACCATTGTTAGTGTTCATTCGTAGCTTAGGATTAAAATAGCTTTCTTAACCCTTCTCCTTTTGCTATTTTTTTTTTAATCCTTGGTTAGAGTAGGATCCAAAGCATCACCATGAAGCTAAATCAGATGAACTTGATGAGTTTCAACTTGCTATTTTTAGTGGACAACCACTGTTCATTCACTTTCAACACTTTCAAATTGCATTTGCAAACCAAACTTCCATGCTTTGTAACTCATCTATAAGTCCACCTTGTGATTCTAGCAAATCACATGAAACTATTGAGGTATCTAAGCATTGTCATGACCTGACATCGAAGAGACCTTGGGATAGTGTTCTACAATCCGATTGTGGAAGATTGTCTTTCAAGAGAGGTAATGCACCTACGCATTACCTGTGTTGAAAAGTGCATAAAAAACACATTAACAGAATACAACTTTGAATGGTACACGGCTCGCCCACGAATGGACCCACATGGCCATGTCAGGAAGGCGCTAGGGCTGGCATACGCCCACAAGTACCATGTCAAAGATTTCTAGGTGGATTGTAAAGATGATAAGGAGGTTCGCATGAGACACTACATGCGAATGATAGTACAATTTTTGAGGAGGGTGCAGCTGTTTCCGGTGCCTAATCAGCTTGAGGAGGATGAGTCCACCCTTGTGCACCCGAGGTTCCCTACGGTTGCCGACTTGGCAATCCCCTGCATCGACTGGGACGAGCAAGAGGTCGAGGACCTAGATACTATCATGAAGCCAATTATAGCTCGCACTAAGGAGTGGGTTGATAGGCAAGTGGCATAGCTGAAACAACAGGGGGTGGGTTTAACATATGAAGCACTCAAAAGTGAGCCAAGCGCCACGGAGGACGTTGCTACCTCCCCATCAGCTGGTGAGACTTTCAAGTCTCCCCCCATCACCAAGTCCCAGAAGAGAAAGGAAGCAAAAACAGCACAGTCTGAGAACCCCAAAGAACAAGCAATGAAGGACACGGGAGGTTCATCTCCCAAGAAGCTCAGGAGGACCGTGATCACAACAGAGGCCCAGCCTCCCTTGCTCCTTCCTCCCCCGATTGGTGTGCTGCCCACCTCTCAGGCCGCAGTCGCATCATCTCCACAGGTGGTAGACATTTCTGTTCACCTTGCCTCTTCACCCCCGACCGGGTCCATAATCAATATTGACTCCTCCTCTAGCATGACCACTTCCCCTTCCTCTGCTGCTGCCATGACGCCCATTACCTCCCTGCCTCTGGCAATGATAGCATCATTGGTTCCCCTTTCCACTGTGCCTGAGGCTATTACACGACACTTGTAGAGTCTTCCCCTGAGCTCTAGAAAATCCTAATGGACCCAGCTCTCCAAGAGGCCCTCGCCCAGGCCCTCGCAATAGCTCAGCCTGCACAACCGCCAATAGGCCCGCCAGCCATGGTGGCCATAATGCAAATTTCCAAAGAGTTGGAGGAGCTAGAACAGGAGGCTTCGAAGCCTATCGAGGAAGAGGCCAATGATTACTATGAGCACCCTGAATACGAGTACAGAACCATTGACAAGGTGGCCTACGAGGAAGAAGAGACAGACTCTTCCGAGGGTGGGGATGGAGAGGATGGCTTGGGTGCCAGGGAAATTATCTGAGTTTTTGATGATGATGTTGAAGAAGAATTGGCTCAGCAGCCAAAGGATGTTGGGGAGGAGGCAGAACAGTCGCCACCTGGTGGAGAGGGACAGCCACAAGAAGAGCAGCCCAAAAGGGATATCATCGAGGCCGAGTCCCATATTGTGAAGAGCCCTGAGGCCGAGGTCGTTGAAGAAAAGAAAGAAGAGGAGGCAACCAAAGAATAAGATCCCACTCAGATATTGACCACCAAGGCACCCATTAAACACCTCATGTTTTATCAAGACTCTGACGAGGAGGAGGATGCTGCCAAGGAAAAGGAAGAGCTTCAAAAGGAAAAGGTGGCAGAAGTCTTGCCTCTAACTGAAAAGGGTGAAGGCAGCCATGATACACCCAAAGACAAGTCTGCCATGCCCGATTGGCTGGAGAAGCAGCTTGAAAAGACTACTCCTGTTATGAGCGACCTGAGGTCGAGATTGGAAGCCATCCTAGCTTGATCCCTAACCACAACTAAGAAGGAGAAGAAGCCTAAGGTCTGTTCCAAGATAACCATGGACGCTTCTGGCTCCCAGGCAGCACAAGTAGCAACACCAACTATTGACCAGGCCGGAGTTAACTACAACATCTCCACTATTGACCTGGGGACAACAACCAGGGAACAGAAGGTCGAGCACCTCGAAGAGTCGGTGGCCACGGTGGTGCATCTAATTAAACAGGACAAGGTCACCAAGGACAAGCTAAAGGCGCAGGTTGCTGCCCTAACTGACTACATCCAGCAGTGGTCTTCAATAGACGACCTCCCCACTACCTCTGCAGTCGCGCCACAACTACTCTCCAAGGGACAGATAGATAAGCTGGAGAGGAGGAAGAACTTGGAGAGGACTACTGAGGATTGGTTCCAGCAGGTCATAAGTATTGGAAACGTAGGGATCGGCTTGGCTGTGCAAATAGCCAACAGGTTCCTGAGCCTGATCCAATCCCTGGAAGGCACAAAGAAACTCTGTGCCAACTTCCCTGCAATCTACGACTCCGCCTTCCCAAAGGTTGAGGCCATCCTTCAAATGCCAGAAAGACATGGGAAGAGAAGTTAGAATTGAAGAAAGAGGATCACCGGTTGGTGGACGTGTGGCGCAGAGACCTCATCAACCGAAAGGAGATGATGGAACAGATCCAGAGCTGGGTGGATCCGAATATCGCATGGATCAAAGAAATTTGGGCAGAATGCGCCGAGTACCTTAAGCTGATAACGGGCCATGATATGCCCACAATGTAATTGGATGCAGAAAAGGTCAGGCCATACTTTGAGGAAAAAATGAAGGACAGGATAGCCAGAGATATCACAATGAACTTCCTGAGTTTCATTGCCTGTGCCTTCGATAGATCAGAGCTATTCAGAGATCAGGGCTCAAAGTATGATGAGAACTGGAAGCGGCTAGAAGAGAATGCCAAAGAATGGAGCTACCAGGCGTTGAGATGCGAAATCCTTGAGGTAGACAAGCTCCAGGCCGTAATCCTCAAGTACATAGAGCATGTAGCCTCCGAGGAGCAACAAGACAGCCCAACCAAGCAAGAAGACCTCCCAGAAGAGTAGCTACAGCCAAAGAAACAACAATTAGCTACATGACGAAAAAGCAATAGTGTCATCCACTAGATGATGAAATAGGGAAAAGACAAAGAATGTTTTAAAATTGTAAATCTATTTGGGGGTAGGTGAAACCCTATTTGTGAATCATAACACCTAATGGAAATGAATCTTGGCCATTCATTTGACTTTTAGAAACTATAAATAGAGCACTCCCCTCATTTGCAAAGAGAGAGTTGAGTTGTACTAAAGACATGCTGCAGAAATTTATAAGAAATAGCATTGACTTGGTGCATTTCCTTGTTTTCTCTCATGTCATTTGATTCACTTCTCCAATATTAGATGTTTAGCTCAAATCTCTTTGCTATTTAGTTAGTTGTTTATTGCATTTGGGTAAATCTTAGGAATGCTGTTTGGTGTTTATGAAAATTCCTGCACTGTTGATGATCCCTTAGTCCATACTTTTTGCTATTTGCTGAAGGTAGATAGCTGTGCAAAGTTAGCCTGGACTTTATTAAAGCTACCCCAAACACTTATCTTTAGTTCATGCATGTATGTGGTGGATGAAGGATGAGATATCTGCAGCCCTTAGAAGATAACACAATTTCCATGATACTGTGAAATCCCTGGTTAAGTGGGATATTGTTTTAAGGAATTGTCCATTGCAGGAACTCCATTGTCACTATTCATTGCAAGTTTCAGACTTAGGAACTTTTCTTCCCCTTCGCCCTTTTTCCACTTTTTTTAGAAGCTGAACAATACCAAGGTTCATTGCACATTATAAAGCCAAATCTAACAACCAGATGGAGTTTGAGACTGCTGTTTGAACCTACAGCCAACACATAACTGCTTTCATGCTAAGAACTCCTTTTCGAAGATCCAACTTCATGCTTTGCATCCACACTTGGTATTTCTGTAAGGCCACCTTGTGATTCCAGCAAATCACATCAAACTACTGAGGTATCTAAGCACCGTCATGACCTGACATCCGAGAGACCTTGGGATAGTGTTCTGCAATTTGATTGTGGGAAATTGTCTTTCAAGAGAGGTAGTGTGCCTATGCACTGCCTGTGTTGAGAAGTGCATAAAAACACCATGAACAAGCCCAAACTCCACAAACTTTACTGAGCATCCTCCCTTCCTTTACAAATGAGATCTCATAAAGAGGCTATGGAAATCCCTCAAAGGATGAATTTCATCAACCATAGGGGGTCTAGAGAAGAAAGTCATTTTGATATAGAGAGACGTAATGAATATGTTACTTCGAAAAAGGAAATGAGAACATTTTATACACAAATAATTGCAAAGATTTTTAGCAAGATTAATGAACAATAATGGGTAGTGTTTGGTAGTTCTAGGTTTTCTTCCTTTTCACTTCTGAATTAATAAGGACTCATCAAATCATTTAAATTTAATTGCACTTAATTATCATTTATGTTGAGTGGGAATCTTGTCACTATTCAATTTTCATGGGATAAAGATGCACATATTAGTTAGAGAATATTACTTTTTTGTGGTTGCTTCAATCCTTACAGTACTGAGTAAAATGGGTGCATAAGATTTTGTTAGGAATATAGAAACATTTTCCTAGAGACAATTCTAAATTGACCATTTGTTAATGCCTTTTATTGGTCTAGCTCTATGCCATTATTTTCAAACCTTAAGTCAATTTCCAAATGAATCCACAATAGAATACCAAAATAATAATGATCCCTAAAATGACCAACAACAGTCTAATGAATATGTTAAAGCTACCATTATCTTTTACACAAGGATGAAATTCTAGTACTATTTAATAAAAAAATAATTATGATAATACAACGAATAAAGAAAAATCCTCCCAAATAAAAGTGAAAACAACTAAAAAAGAAAGATCTATACGCATTCCTAGATTACATTTTTTGATAGAATAGTTGAGTTTCGTAATACAAAACAAACATATGGAGTTGACAAAACATGATCTTCTACAATGTTAAAAATTCCCATAACTATATAAGGAAAGAAGGGCCAACGTAATAGAGTGTGGACTCACATTGATGCCAAATTATGCATTCCAAAGCCTTATTATTCTCGTTTTCTAAAAAGGGAAATCAACTTTTAATTAATGTAATTAATATTTTAATCACAATGGAGAATGATTGTATTGGATTTCTAGGCCACAAGCCATTCGTCCAAGGGTGAATGGGTTGCCTTCAAGTCCTAGGACCCATTTTTAAGTATAATTTTCTTAGTCTTTTAATGCTTCAAATGTCATATGCAATTATCATCTTTTGGAATCTAACTTTCAAGAAATTAAATAAAAACCTATAAATACATAGAGTTTTTATCAATTCAAATCTAACACATAATAAATAACTTTTGGAGAAGGAAATATTATTGTCAAGGGCATCCAAGAGTAGATTTATTAGTTGTTTGTTGTAACAATCAAGATCCTAACATCATGTTCAAGCTTATGTGTATTCATATCATCCTATAAATGCTAATATGCATTGTTGATCTTCAAAGCATCCAACCATTCAAGTATGCATTAAATCAAGCAAAAAAAGATCAAGTTCCTTGGAGTGATGTGTTTGAATTGGACCCTCTAAGGGAAGCCATTGAAATTTTGGTGAGTTGCAGCAAGAAAATGTTTATTCATCAATTTCTTCTCCATTTTCATTATATTTTTATCAAGGTTTAATTAACAAACATGGGGTTTGACTAAGGAAAACTCCCATTCAAACAAAAAAATGTTTCCCTCTTTGTATGTACAGATTATAGGTTGAAGTCTAAGGATTGAAGATCTTGAAGAGCAATTTTACATTCTTGCACTTGTTGTGTTCATTTTTTTCAAGTCATGGAAACTCATATTCAAATTTTCTTTTTTTCTTCTTGATAGTGGAACCTGTGCAAAATAGAAGCCAATATCCTACCTCAGATGACTACAAAATGGATTTTTAGGACCCTAACTAGGACCCATTCACCCTTGGGTGAGCATGTCCTTCAGTAGTGCTCAAAAAAAACTTTTGGTGTTTTGTACATGTGTCCCTACCTTTCTCAGATCTACCTTAAAATGATGATTTAAGTTTTTGTATCTTTGAAAAATTGTATTTTACGTTATATGTCTAATTGTACATTTATTTTAAGTATTGCATATCATTTCAATTTAATTCTAGATCTATCATGTTATCCTATTATCCTAAAGGAATTAGCATCCAGGTTTGATTGACTCACCTTTGACGTTGAAAGTCAATCTCTACTCCTTGTGACCTCTTTTCTAATCAGGGAAAGACACCTATTATGAATCCTTAAATTATTATTTATCATCCATTCCATTTTCCCTACATTTCATTATTGTTGAGTTTGAGTTAAGAGAAAAAACCTTTGCAATTACATAGTATGGCATTCCATAATCAATTATAAGTAATGAATGGAAATATTGAATAAATATAATCAAGGAACTAGACTAATAAAAAATTTGGATTGCACTATAAGGTAAATAAAATCAAAGGGTTAAGAACATTATTAATAATAATATTGTTGTATGTCTTCATTCAATAACATGATTATTGGTTGTAGTTAAAGAAAATCTATAACTATTGTTATATCTTTTCAAGTGCAAGAGGATTTTAGCTGGACTCATTGATGCATGTTAGGTTCGATCTAGGAGGAAGCCCTATTACATTATGATCCTTTATTTTATATAATCATATTATTGTGGGACCTCACTTTGGCCCATTTTGAGGGTTCTTACATATTTGATACATGGTAATAATATTTTGGATACTAATTTATAAGGATGTACACTCTTTACTAGAATTATATTATTAGATTGAGTCTACATTGCATGGAAACTTGTAACTAGGTCTGTTTGAATCTCAATTTTTGGAGAGATATGTTTTGGATAATAGTATTATTGTTAAAACCTAGCTAATCCTTTTTCTACGTTAGCCCAAGACAATCTTCTTATGTATAGAACCTTGGTGCGTTTGCAAAACACAATTAATATTACTTTTCCAACATTTAACTAACTCCCTTGAGTGAAAAAATATATCATTTTTATTTATTAATGAAATGATGCTTTTATATTGTATGAATTCCAAGTGTATTTTGTTGAGACCTGGGAAAGAGAACTAGATATCTCAATTTGATCCTATTTTAACTCGAGTATATAGATAGTCCTTGGGAAAAGGATTCCCTTCTGACCCAAAGTTTATATGGGGCGATTTATGGGAATAAATCCAAGGTTTGGAGTTATTCCTAACTAGTTTGGCCTTCTCTCTTCATTAGGATTCAATTTAAGGCTAAAAATGGTATTTATGGTTATGAAGAAATTCAATAACTCATATCTAAGAAAGATGTAAAAATTATGTTAGTAGATTCTAATGAAGTGAACAATGGATACTCATATTATCTAAGTAAATGGACAACTTATTGTAGTTTATATTTAGATAATTTTGGTTGATTTTGAGACAAAATTCTCTAAGATTTGTTACGTTATTTGTAGGAAAAACCTATAAGTATTATTATGGTTTGATATTTTGGCCCTTGTATCTATCTAATAAATAATGTGTTTTTGAAGAGTGTTCTTTTGTTAATAGTTTGAATGAAAATGAGTGGATTTTACTTCCTTATAGTTGGTAATTATTTATTTGTAAATGTTGAGTTGAGGTCATCTCATGTGGGTCAGTTACTCATTTGTGTATAAAATTTAACTTTAGACCCATAGGACTATATATAGGTTCTTGGATCACCTGATTGTGATATATATATGTAGGTCCACTAGAAAATACAAGTGAACCCCTATTATTTCTAGACAATGTACACATAGATATAAAACCCCAAGCATGAACCTCTAAGATACCTAGGCAATGATGGGTAGTCATTCGATTGTGCCAATAATTGATTATTGGGCTGCTACAAGGGAT
>VDFB02020754.1:0-13586 GCA_007258455.2 Sequoia sempervirens
GAAAATAATTTATTGAAGTACGGTTTTGTATAATTTTTTTTCAAAAAATTATTTTAATAAAAAGTTATTAAAATACTAAAAAACCTTGATAATTTAAGTTTATGGACCTATTTCATCATAAATTAATTAGAAAATAGAAAAAATAATCCAATTGTAAAAAAAAACACATATTTGGAATCTACACTATCTCATCTATATTGGGCTTTAATTTCATCAAAAAATTTTGCAAAAAAAGTTCTTTAGACATATGCCCAAAGTCAATATTTTCTTATGACATTGCCAAGACCTTCAACTTGTAGGTCAAAGCAGTACCAAGGCCTAGGTTTGGGTCCCCAACCCTTTTCCTGAACCTATTAACAAAGAAAAAACTCAACCTAAAATTTAAATTTTACAAAAAAAGATCTTGTTTTGTTTATAAACAGGATCATGTTTACTAGACGGGATCCCATTTTGTCTATAAACAAGATCCTGTTTACTAAACACAATCATGTTTCCTATTCTACCCGTTGAAAAGGGATCAGGATCTTGTTTAGTAAACGAGATCCCATTTACTAGAGGATCCCATATATGAAATGTGATCCTCACTTATAGAGTTGGATCCCTTTCATTAAATGGGATCTTGAGTTATTTTTGACCATTTTTATTTTTATTTTTACAGTCAAAAAAGTATACTTTGTGTCTGCAACTTGTTCTGTATGGTCAATAATGACATATTCACTGTTTTCTATCAACTTTTATTTTGTAGAGGCTCTTCAACTTGAGATTTTTTTTAATTTTGAAAGGAGGCAGATCATTGGGACATTGTTTGAGTGGAATTTTATTCAATTTCTACTTGTTTGAAGGAGGAACAAAGAAGGAATACTTTCAAGTTTTGACATTCATTTGTACATACTTCAACATTTTTTAATCATGGGATCACAATGCCATAATAAGAGGAAATATAGGAAGGTATTGACCCATGAAGAAATTGAAGCAAAGAGAGAGCAGGAAAAAAGAGAAAGAGATAGAAGAATGAGGATTCAATTAATGAATAATGGTGAAGCATCCAATTCCACAACTATTGAAGATAAAAGCAACGAGGAGACCATAGAGGTAGATGATGCAAATTTGCAAGAGGTGAATGTGGAAACTAATAAAATTATGCAAACAACTATTGGTATGTGTTAAAATCCCCCTTTCAATGCTATGTAGAATGTTTCAATAGGCACAAATCTAGTGAACCATCAATTTTGTGGTGTACTATGTGCTTCTCTTGAACTCTTAGGATCTTTCACCTAAAAGGAGAGAGATAGAACCCCAAAATTGAAGTGGTTCACTCAAACTAAGGTATGTAATATGGAATTGAGGTTAAATTCAATGATCTAAATATGGCTAAGTGATGAAATTGATTGATTATATGTGAAAAACTAATGAAATATGCAATGTTTGAAAACACAGTGAGGTATGAAAAAATGAACTAAAAACATAAACTAATGCAAACATAATTAAATGAGGTCTAATAAAGTGCACCTGGGAGTTGATTGTTGATCTTGGAAGGTTCTATAAACTGGTAGAAATCACTATAAATCACCAATAGGACTCATTCACCACTGATGGCGAAACAATCCTCCTACTAAAAAAAACCTGAAACTACTTTTTGATTGTTAGGAACTAGATTTTGACAAAATCAACTTTTCTAGCCTATATGTGGGACTAATTTTCCACTAACAACAAATAATTCCTCCTCCAAAAATTTGCAAATTCAAGAGTCAATCTTGTAGCTCAAAATCTGCACTTGTCTTCTTGTCAGGTTGATGGAGTGAAATCTGCAGAAAATAGATTGTAGGTTGTCTCTAAGCTTGAAATAGGGTTTAGTTGACTTGAACACTTTGTTGACTTGTTTTCCACTTTTGAACACCTATTTTCTTGAAAAAAATTCATACAAAAGTCTACAAACATACATGCAAAAGGGGGAAAATGGTCAAGGGTTAGAGTATAGGGATTTGCCTTGGTCAAATCCCACTTTGGTAATCAAACCCTTAATAAAGAAATGAAATGAAATAAGCACAAAATGATGAATAAGCAACATGCAAGTGTCCTAAACTCACCAAAACCTTCTTATAGAAGTCTGAAGATATGTCAATGGCTGCTCCAAGATGCTTGATGTTTGCTTGATTGAATGATGCTTTGATGGATTGAATGCAATTAGATTCTTGAATGAACTAGTGAATGAATGGGGGGTTGAAATGGATGTAAAAAATCTTATTTATACACACTTATGCCCTAATAACTAAAAAATACACCATCATAGGCTGACATAAGGTATTTTTGAATAAAAACCTAAAAGAAAATTTGAATTATTTTTAATTTGGAGCCAAGAGGGACTCATTCGCCACCCATGGCGAATGGGTCCCACTCTAGGCTCATAAGTGGGTGTCAGGAATTAACTTGCATTTAATGTTGTTTGTTTGGTTTACATTTAAAAATACACTTAATTCAGTCTTATGAGTGAATAAAGTGGTCAAATAAACCATAAGAAAGGTGTAAATAGTGATAAAAGCCTAGAAAAATGTGAAAGCTTGTTACAAGACTTCACAAAACTTTGAAATAGGACTTGATAAGTGATAAAAAGGTGATTTTTAGGTGAGTTATAATAAGAAGAGTCTACAAATGTGTGGAAATGTGTTACAACGCTTCACAACACCTACACAAGATGTCATAATTTGAATGTTCAAGATGTAATGTGAATGCAAAAGTTACATTGCAACATTAAATCAAAGCAAAATAAGTCAGACATGATGAGAGAAAGATGTCAAAGATCCCTTTTTATATTGTACATTTAGCCGCCACTTTAGTGAGAGGATGAACTCACTTCAAACTCACACTAAAGTAGCCATGCATATCAAGAGGGATCCAAATGCACTTATGCTAGCAAGATGGAATAACAAATGATCAAGCCCCTAGGATGAAGATCCCATTGCAAAGTAAACATAAGAACAAAGGAACACACATGTATGAAAGAGAAGAGAAAAGAGAGAGGAAAAGGAAAAGGAAAAGTTAGATCAAGCTTTGATCATTTGTTCAACTAGTTGTGAATTAGATCTAGGTTATTTGTCCAAAAAATAAAATGCATACTCTCTATAGGGCGACAAAACTCATGGTGGTCTATTGAGTGAGAAGACCCAAGAGGTGAAATACATACACTAGTTGGTATGCACTCGCAAACACATAGTTGGCTATGGGGAAAGTCATGTCACGGAATGGGCTTCCCGCTCAACCATACTAAAGTTATACCTCCTGATAAATTTAATAAGGTGACACAAAGGAAAATGTCAGTTTGTGGTTCATAAGACAAGAAAATCTTTGTATGCTTAGAACTCATGAATAAGCAAGATAGTACCACATGCATGCAAGTTGTGTTATATAAGTTGGAAAAGATGTAAAATATAAAATGCAAAAATGTGAAATTTAAAAGATGTTCAAATGAGTCTTATTAAGTTCATGCGAGATCTATCACTTAGGGAACATTGTGTCTAATGTATCCAAGAGAGGACCAATAAAAGAATAGAATATTCAAAACTTAGGGGATGCAGTGTGTCACATCAAACCACCAAGAGGAATACAATATGCTAAGATAGATCACACTTATGAAGGACATCTTACCCAATGACATCCATAAAGTGACAAAATCATCATATGAAGTAACAAGGCTGCACTAAGAACTAAGAAATGAAAATGAATAATGCCAATGTATGCTCCCCACTTTAAAGGAATTGCTACACACCGTTCTATGAGCAATTACTTGAAAGTAGTGAAGGAAAAATGTGAAAAGAAAACAAGACATGAGAGTGAACTTGGAAAGCCTCTATGCCAATTCATATGTTCCGAAGGTTAGCTAATAAATAAAGGGAGGTTGCCTGAAAAAGGAACCGACCTATAAAGGGATATATAGTTGGTCCGGTGTATGTTTGTTGCTAGATTTTACGCGGTCAGGAATCAAAGCTGGAAGAATGACGCAAAGGAACAAAAGAAAGAAATAAAAGTTCATTTTGAGTCAACATGGAAGATGATGCGATCAACCATCGTCCCCAAAAGGAAAACACAAAATTGAAGAAAAGACTTCAGGTCAACATGGAAAAGAACATTGGATCTCAATGTTTCTTGCATCATCCCCAAAGAGGCTCGAACCATCCTGGAGTCTTCATGGAAAAGATAAAGATATCCTCAATGCTTGCGTCATCTATAGAAGAAACACAAAAACAAAAGTAGAAAGGGAAGAGTAAAATCTGCAACTATCTAGGAAATGTATGAATAGAGGAAGTACCCAAGAGAGGGAACATCAAATGCACATTACACATACAATCACACCAAATAAAAAGGAAAAGAAAAAGAAATGTAAAAATATAGTAAGGCGAATGCAAGTCAACAATCTAACAAGTCATTTGCTTTCTAATCAGATTTAGTGTATTGTAACGACCATTGACTATCCAAAGGGAGAATTGCAAATGCCAAACTAGGGGGAAGTGCCAGATTCTTCACTTGGTGTAGGATATTTATCATTTAAGTTCATGGAAGATGAAAATAAAGAATTTAAATTGTTATGCACCTCTTCATTGATTTTAGATATCTCCTCATCATCATCAGCTAAATTAATCACAACATGCGGATGAAGGGTAATTCCTAATGAGGGATGTATCAGGAGTTGTGGTTACTAGATCAAATCATTTTTTTGTGATAATTGTGTCATAGTATCTTGTGGCAGGTCAAGGGGAAGAGGGTGATCAATTATTGCTTCTATCAATGGTGGAGGTTGGTTTTCTTTATTTTCTTCTATTTTTAATTGATGAGCAAGGAGATGATGACGATGCCTACGCTCCCTAGCACCACGGTTTCATTTAATTCTATTTTGAAGTTGTTGAGGTGTAAGAGTGGGTTTATCCACCATAGATTCCTTTTCTTCTCGAGGAGGAGGAATGAAAGGAACTGAAGGAGATGGGTCAATAACTTTCTCTTTGGCTTTATAAAATTTCTTAATGTGAGGAGGGATGACAAGATTGGTTTCAATATCTCTTGCTCATTTAGATGATGAGGGTGAAGTGTTTGTTGTTGGTTGCTCATGAGCTTGCATTGGTTGTTCATGTTCAGATTTAGGCTAAAGCATTGTCTCATCTAACATGGGAGTATTGGAAGTGGATGGGGACATTGGGTGAAGAGACAATTCGACTATTCATTTGGCTTTGAACTTTTGATAGGAAAGGAAAAAATAAGACTTTTTGAGGGGTAATGGGTTCCATATGTTCAGGCCAAAAGGCTTCTAAGGAGAAATTAACTTTAGAAGACAATGGATTAAAACCACTATGGTGTATGGTAAATATTTCATTGTCATACAAAAACTTCAAACATTTGTGAATAACAAAAGGGACAACTTAGGTTCTAAATACTGTCGGAGAGGCCGAGGGAATGAGATTTGAGGGAGGGTGATTCAGAGTGCACTTAAAATGAAGAGAGTTATTCTAGCGATGATGTTGAGGATCTGATCTGGGTACAGCTGTCTTCTCATTTGGCAATGTTTGTGTCTTGGGAAGTCTTTTCCTGCAGCTTCTTGGTATGGAGGTAATGCGGCATGTGGTGATTGATGTTCTAGCTGTGTCGTTGCCTTTATCTGGGGGCCAATTATATGTACTAATTTGGGTGCCGCTAGCTGGAAGTGGAGATGTCTTGGTTTTCCTCCTCAGTAGTGTCTCCTTCTACCTTCTCACTTCCCTATGATATGGGTTTCTTAACTCTCCTTCTTGCGAGCTATGCTTGGTAGAGGTTTGGGTACAAAATTCCCTACCTACTCTCTTTTTGTGGGTGTAGATCCATTCAGTGGGATTGGTGGTGGGGTCTTCTTTAAAGAAGTGTGGTTTAATATTAGGCCAATCTTTGCTCCTACTCAGTGTAGCAGGAGGGCTTGGGATCTCTTTATGTCAGCTTGGTTTTATTCCTACTTCTTTTTGGTTGTTCCTCACTCCTGCCTATGGTGTGTTCGGTGCCTATTTCCTGGGGGCTCTCTTTTTCAGTTTGTTCTGGTTCATTCTTTTCCCCTCTTGGTGGTTTGGTGGTGTTTCCTATTGGCAGCTTGTGAGGAGTTTTGGCACCTCTCTAGCCCTGATCAGTGTGTTAGGGTTGCTTGGCGTGCTCTCTTGCTGGTCTTCTCTTTACTACTCTATTGTGCGGGAATCCCTATTCCTCCTGGGGTTTGCTTGTTCCTGAGAATTCTGAGATTGAGTATCTATTTTTGTTTGGGGCCAGGCCTTTTCATTCTATGATTGAGGTTCTCCTCTCCTCGAACCCCGATTTGCTTTCTAATCTTCTTGGAGAGGTTCTTGGATCCTTGAAATTGTTCAATGTGTTTCCTTTTGTGCATCTTTGGGTCACTCTAGCCCTTCCTATGGAGGTGGTCCTATCTCCTATTGAGGGGGAGATGGATGTGGCTGGTCATGACCTCTCTCCTATAGAGGTGGAGTGGGGTACTTTCATGCATGCCTAGAATAAATGTTGGGGGAATGATTATGCCCTATTTTGTGAGATTAAGAAAGCTAAGGTTGGCCTACATGCTACTTTCTTTTCTTCATCTTCTATTGAGGTGGAGATTTTGAAAAGAGAGCTGATCTTTATGGAGTTCTATCTAAAGGATAAGGGTTGCTGCAGTCACCATGATATGGTTGAGTTTGGGACTCTTTCCTATAGAGGTGGAGAGAACATATGGTCTTTGAAGGCAACTATTGTTTCCCTACACACTTACAGTTACCTTTCCTATATTGGCAGAAAGTGTGGTCTATAGTGGGTTGTTGGTCCCATCAAAACCAATGAGTGTTAGACTCTTGTAGCTTCCTAGGTATTGTTTGGGCTTCCTGCTAGCTTTTGGATAGGTGTTGGCTTGTTGTCTCCCTGTGTTGCTGCTGGTTGTTTCTATTCCTATCTTTTGGGCAGCTTATTCTTCTTGTTGTGGGTTTTGGGTCCCCTTAAAACCTGAAGGTTTCGGGTCCTTTCAAAACCTATTGTAAATGGTTTCGAGTCCATTCAAAACTTGTTTTTCCTTTTATCAAGAACAATGCTTATAACAATGACAACACATTAAGGGCTCCTCCTTCATTCTTTCAACAAGAGGTCACAATAAAATGCTACAAGATTCATTCAAAACTTTTCATCTTTAATTCACTTATGAAAATCATTACAAATGCCTCAAATATATAGAAGACTTAGACAGTTACATAATATTTATGTTGAAGGCATTCCCTTTGTGAACAAAACTAACCTTTCAAAATTTATCTATGGCTATCTCGACATCCATATCAATTCAAGACGATTGAGAGAATCCCATCCATTATTCACTTTTCACCATTTTTGTTGGTTTTTCAGCTATTTTTCCCTACCATTTTTTGTTATTGATTTTTCCCTCACTGTAAGTTATTGGAGACTATGCCTTCTCTTTAACCGCATGTTTGTCTTCCCTTCCATTTTTGTCTCAAGTGTGCACTCTTTAATTACAAGATGTACTTGATATTACTCTTTGTTGCATTATTTTTGCTTGCTCTTTATTACTTGTCCTATGCATTATTTTGACTTGCTCTTTAACTACTTGTCCTCCTAATGTGTTCCTGTAATGTGGATGATGATATTTGCATGATGCACCAAACTTACAAGTTCTTATCTTAAGATAATACTACAAAATTTATCCACCTTTAGTAGGAATGTTGGACAATAAGAATCTCTATTAAAATGGTTACTTTGTACAATAAAATGCAACATACCAATCAAAAAATAAAATTTAATTATTTTTTCCAACAACTTTAATCACATGGTTTACTTAAGTTGCAGCCTATGATTACAATATTTCAAACAAGAAAAGCACATGGAGTTTTCGTTACATAAATATCTTTATTTCTTAAGCACATGCTTGAATACATAGATCCTTCACATTTTGCAAGATTAATTTTAATTATTATAATTATATTATATTATATTATAAGTGTGAATAAGGGCACAATTTAATATAATATATATTACATATATTTGACATTATATTATACTATTAGATTATACTATTATATAATAAGATAATATTTTATTATATAAGTATATTACATTATATTATATTATAGTATAGTATAGTATATTATATATTAGAATATTTTATTATATTATTTATTATACTATCATATAATAAGGACTGTGATTATATTATGGGTAGTAGAAGAGGATGGGGTGGAGATAGGAGGGGGGGCTAGGGGTGGATTAGTGAGTAGAAAATAGTGGGTTAGGGCGGGTTAGGAAATGGGGATGGGGGAAAAATAAGAGGAGAGGCGACAGTAGGAGCGTGGGGGATGACAGGGGACAGGGCCAGGGACGGGGGAAAAGAAAGGGATGGGGGGATGGGTAGGGGATAGGGTGGACAAAAGGAGAAAGACTGATGATAGACGTGAGAGGACCAAAATGGACAATGAAGATCGATGATGGAACCCCGGGGGTAGATCAAATGATCGACCTTGCCTACGTGAAAGCGCAGGGGCAACGTAGTTCGACAAGACCAAAGGCAAACAATGGACAAAGGATGATGGATGATGATAGGACAAGTGGATAAAAAGATGGGACCGATATGACAAGATAGGATAGACCTATTGGATTGGATAAGATGATGACGATCACATAAAGCTCAGGGCGGGGATAGTTATCAACGCATTAAAATGACTTGGGAGGATGGTATGATAGATAGAGGAGGGATGAAAAGTGATAGGGGATATGAAAGATGTGCAAGAGAAGCAAGGGTGATGATGATGAGATAAATGGCATTGGGTTGCATGGGGGGAGGCCTATAGCCAGATACCAATGAAAAGGGATTGGGAGGTGGGATGAGATGGGATGAGGATAAAGATGAAAGATTAGATAAAGATATAGGATAGGGATGGGGGATGGGAGGGATTGTTTGGATGGATGGGAATATAAGGATTGGGAGGTGAAAGGGATGTTAGGATAGAGGGATAGAGGGATACGAAGACAAGGATGGGCAGATAGAAGGGATGCTAGGATAGATGGATAGGATTGGGAGATGAAATGGGTGCTAGGATAGAGGGATATGAAGACAAGGATGGGCAGATGGAAGGGATGCTGTTATGATAGATGATTTCTCCAAGGACTGTCACAAAGGAAGCAGATGCCCCCACTCTAGATATGTCAAATATGATGAGGTATGTAAGACGAGTGGATGATAAGATAAAGGAGATAACTGAAAGAGGATAGGATGGGTGACCAAGGAATATGATAGAGCATGGATGAAGGGAATGTATACCAATAGGTGTCCAAAGCATGCATAGATAGGTGCCCCTATTTTGATCAAGATCACAAGAAGGATGGAGGGAATGGGAGATAAATGAGATATGATGGTAGGATGCGGAAAATAAGAGGGATGGAGGGATTTATGAAGAGGACGGATAACAGGAAGACAGGTGCATAGCTAGAAGCATAGCAGATGGAGGGAATGCATGTCAGGAAGTTGCCCCCACGTGCAGATGGGGATTTACGCATGACGCCTGTTTGCCAGGTTTTCATCATGGTACTTATCCAAGGCGCTTGTTTGCCAAGTTTTCACCATTGGACGAATTATTTCTCTTGACTTTTTTTCTTTTTTTTGTTGGATGTTATGCAGAAGGAGATGGGTAAGGACATATGATAAGGATCAAGGTGTTAAGAGCCCATGTTCAAACCGACTATTGGATGTTGGTACAACCTTATGCAAGAGGATGAATTAGAGGGATTTGATGGGGTTGATACATGGGATAATGTATGGGATGCTGGAAAGGGTATTGATAGAATGATGGGGTGGATATGTGATGGGGAGATGTGTTCAGGACCAACATTGGCACATGTGGTGGTGAATGTGAAAAGATAATAGGATTGATGGATGGAGAATGTGGGGATAATGGAGGAGATGGAATGGTGAATTTTGGGACATGGGGACCCAAAACAGACTTAGGAGATGAAAGGTGAGTATGGATAGCTTTTGGATTAGCAACTTTGGATGTTCTTACAGATTTTTTATTTGATGGCATTGCATCTTTTTTCTTTGGGATCCACATGGTTTTGATTTTTGCTTTAGTGGGCCTTTGTGGCCGATGGGTTTGATTTGGATTGTGGATTTGATTTTGCTTTGCTTTAACATGTCTTTTAGAAGGGACATGGGAGGCTTTTGATTCATGTGGATGTTTAAATTGATGCATTTTTTCTTTAACAACCAAAGTTCTTTTAGTAGCAATGGGATGGGTGTGAGGAGATGGATGATGTGGAGTGATGGAGGTAGGAGCATGGGGATTATGTGTAGATGGAGGATGCTTAGGTAAGTGCCTTTGTTGATCCTGATTATAGGATATGTGAGAGAGGGATGTTTATGATGGATGAGGATGGATAGGTGATGAATGATAGGAAGGAGGGATAAGATGAGATGGAGGATTTTCAACCCTTCATCCTCCTCCGAGGACAAGGACCCAAAATGGATGGAGCAAATGAAGGAGGAAGATGGACGGTTGTTTTGAGATGATACGATAGAGGAGGAGGGATGGCAGCATATGATTTGGTGGGGCGATGAGAAGAGCCGACATTTTGGAAAAAGGCTCAGCTGGAGGACTCTAGAGGTTGTACCAACATTTTGGATTGCGAGTCGTGAGTAGTACATCCAAGACCTTGCAGATACAAATTTTCTTTAACTTGGATGGGCTCTATAATACCTTGCTCATGAAGGCCTAAACCTTTTCCTTGATAGTTCATTCCCTTGAGTATTCGATCTAGGACATGATTTTTGTTATTCTGAAAACATGATGCGAGTCCATTATTAGGTGGAAGAGGAGAGTTGGTGTATATGCTTTGTTTTTCTTCTGCGAGGAGACCACCATGGAGGAATGTGAGAGGACCAAGGGGATATGCAAGCCGTGTGGGGATAGCACTTTTAGGCGATGATGGGGGATTATGAGAAGGAGACGAGGGGATAGCAGCATCAGGAGAGGGAGTAGGGACCATGATAGGATCTGGATTTGTGGTAGTAGGCTCATGCGATGGAGATGGGGATGGAGTAGTGGGAGCTTGAATGACAAGGGGATCATGGGATGGAATGGATGGGGGACTGTGGTCTTGAGGTGGACTAGATGGGATGGTAGGATCTTGATCTAGAGAAGGGGATATGTTGGCATGCTTTGGATTAGACTCTTGGCATGACTCATCATGTGCAGGAGGCATGGTAATGGACTCTTGTCGGGACTCTTCAAGTGGGGAAGATGGAGGGATGGAAGAGTCATGAGGTTCATTGGAATAGGTTTTGGTGCTACTGGGAGTGGGAGGAGTGGATTGGATTTGGGTATCGTCGATGGATTGGGTAGACCTAGGAGTAGAGGGAGTGGATTGGATTTGGGTATCTTCGATAGATTGGGTAGACCTAGGAGTAGAGGGAGTGGATTGGATTTGGGTATCTTCGATAGATTGGGTAGACCTAGGAGTAGAGGGAGTGGGTTGGATTTGGGTATCTTCAATGGATTTGATGGTTCTTGGAGTAGAGGGTGGGGGTTCAATGGTTTCAACGGTTTGAGCAGTACTTGGGGTGGTAACATCAATAATAGGTGTGGTATGGAGAAGGGTCTCATCACTAGTGACCGTGGATAATGGATCTAGATGGCATGGTTCCATGACTTCAAGATGTGGAGTTGGGGATGGCTTCTTTGTAATTAGTCCTTGGAGAACTTCTGAAACGAGAGACTTGCATATGGTTGGCTTGGCTAAGGTGGTAGAAATGGATGAGGGATTATGGATTTGCGGAATGGGATCGAATGTAGGACTATGAGTAGATGGGGGATTAGGATTGCATGGAGGACTAGGAGCAGATGGAGGACTAGGATTGGATGGAGGGTTAAGGTAAGGATATTGGAGTGGTGAATTAAGATAGGGGGACATGGATTGTGGATTGGGACAAGAGGATATAGGTGGTGTAGTGGAACAAGAGGATGTGGGGGATGAATTATAATAAGGGTATTGGGATGGTGGATTAGGATGAGGATATGTGGATGTAGGATCAAGGTAACAGGGTGTGGGTGTAAGATTAGTATGGACAGACTGGGAAAGAGGATGAGGATAGGGGGACATGGATGGGGAATTGTAATAGGAGTATTGAGATGGTGGACTAGGATAAGAGGATGCGGGTGTTGGATAAGAGGATGATGTAGATGAAGGGTATGATGGATATGATGGATATCCCTTGTCAAAGGTAGTAGAAGCAACGTGATTAAGCATGGATGAAGACATAACAGGATAACTCGAGGGGGTGATTGGATTTTGGAAAGTGGGTGGAGAAAGCTTGCTAGCAATGATAGTGTCAAGGGGGTCTATGTCATATTCCTCTTGATCAACAAGACTTTCGTTATCGTTGTCCATGTAATTAAGGTTTCCCTTAACTACTATTGATGGAGGATGAAGATTCATGATGGTGAAAGGATAAAGAGGATGGATAAAAGATTTTGGATGGGAACGGATTAAAGCTCAAATTGGGATTTTGGTCCAGCTCAGATCAAGATTGGACTAAAGCTTAGATTAGGATGATTGGATGGGATTGCTTTTGATTTTGACAGGATTCAGTAGCCAGATGATTGGATCGGGTAGATGATTTGATGAATTTGATTCAAGAGTACTAGATCACTTTGATTGGATAGGATTGGATTTGATTGGATTGGATTGGATTGGACTGGATTAGATTGGATTGGATTTGGATTTGGTTGGATTTGATTAGATTGGATTTGATTTAGATTTGATCGGATTCGATTGGATTAGATTTGATTTAGATTTGATTGGATTTGATTTGGATTTGATATATTGGATTGGAATTGGATTGGATTTGAATTGGATTAGATTAGATTGGATTGGATTTGGATTGGATTAGATTAGATTGGATTGGATTTGGATTTGGTCAGTTTGATTGGATTGGATTTAGTTGGGATTGGATTTGATTGGATTTGATTGGATTTGGATTTGGTCGTTGGATTAGATTAAGTTAGTTGGATTTAGATTTGAAGGCGGGGAGAGAGAAGGGCCGCAAACTTGATCATTGAGATTACCTTTAGTAACCCTAGAGCTTTGATTGATTGATAGGATGATTACGGCACCGAATCCACCTTAAGCTAAGAATGGATTGATTGGGCCAAGGATGATAACTTGCAACACCGAATTCACCTCAAGATGGAGGCAAATTGATTGGGGTTGAAGTTAAAGACCAATAATCAAGTTCAAGCGCTATAGTTAATTTAGATAATCACTTTGTAATGCAAGGTTAGGGCGGTTTGGCTATGGGCGGTGTCTAGGAGGTGTGAATGGTAAAGTTGTAATGTTTGTTAGGTGAGGGTATTGACTTGTGAATGGAAAATTAAAGTGAAAAGGTAGATTAGAGGTGATTCGTAAAAATTTGGGGTGGTAGAATGGGGGTTTAAATGGATGAAATGGAGGTTTTGGGAGGCTTAGGATAATGGGATGATAGTTGGGAATGATTAAGTAGTGATTTAGAGGCTAAATAAATCCAAATGGGGTACTTTCGGGGG
>VDFB02020756.1:0-10741 GCA_007258455.2 Sequoia sempervirens
CACAGGAAAACACCTCTGAGATAGAGAAAAATGAGAGAGAGGTTATTATATAGGGGCTGAACGTGATCCCATAGCCTCAAATGAGAAGTTTCCAAGCATTATAGTATCCGAGTAACAACCCATCAAATATTGCAACTATTTTGCACTTTGAACTCTTAAGGGATTTAGCCAATTGAACATAGCTCAGAGCGATTCAATGTGTTTGGGTGCAAAATAGGACCATGTCTAGTGTAAAAATACCCATCCAAATGCGTTGGAATAGTCCATTTGGTCACATGAGTTGTAGAATGAAAGTTGCACCACTCTTCAACTTTACATTGCTTGCATTAGACAACTTTTTCCTCATGCGAAAAGTCATCACTACTAAAAATGCCTTCAAGATAGAAAAAAATGAGAGATATTATTGTAGAGGGCCCAATTTGATACCATAGGATCAAGCGAGAAGTTTTTTAATTGTCACAGTATCTGAGTAACAACCTATCAAAGATTGTAGCCATTTTGAACTTTGGACTCTTAAGGGATTCAACCGGTTGAACATAGCTCAGAGGGATTCAACTTGTTTGGGTGTGAAAGAGGACCATGCCTAGTGCAAACGTACCCATCTGAATGCATTGGAGTAGTTTTTTTGGTCACATGAGTTGCAGAATGGAAGTTGCACCACTTTACACTGCTTGCATTTGACAAATTTTTCCTTATACAAAAATTTGTCAGCACAGGAAAACACCTCTGAGATAGAGAAAAATGAGAGAGGTTATTGTAGAGGGGCCCAACAAGATCTTGTAGCCTTAGACAAAAATTTTCTAAGCATCACAGTATCTGAGTAACAGCTCATCAAAGATTGTAGCCATTTTGCACTTTGGACTCTTAAGGGATTCAACCAGTTGAATGTAGCTTAAAGCGATTCGATGTGTTTAGGTGAGAAAGAGGACCATTCTTAGCATAAATGGAATGATCTGGATGCATTGGAATAGTTTGTTTGGTCACATGAGTTGTGAAATGAAAGTTGCACCACTTTGCAACTTTACATTGCTTGCATTTGACAACTTTTTCCTCAAGTGAAAAGTTGTCACAATGGGAAAACGTCTCTGAGATAGCGAAAACTGAGAGAGGTTATTATAGAGGGGACCAATGTGATCCCATAGCCCCTAAAGAAAATTTTCTAAGTTTCATGGTAAC
This sequence comes from Sequoia sempervirens, assembly GCA_007258455.2. Taxonomy (NCBI): domain Eukaryota; kingdom Viridiplantae; phylum Streptophyta; class Pinopsida; order Cupressales; family Cupressaceae; genus Sequoia; species Sequoia sempervirens. Next base: position 1,177 of record VDFB02020756.1, read on the forward strand.
ATGACTAATGACTATCATACCTTCAATCTCAAAACCCTTGACATCAAAATTGTAACATTTAGTTTTTAATGTTTATTAATAGTAGTTGAAAACTACCACAAAGGAATACCATTTGACTAATTTTGATTAAACCATTGTGAATGCAGATTGGCAAATGAAGATTATGTACCTGCTGAAATTTTGTGACCAACCCAGTGCCTCACCTAAATAAGCTAAAAATTACTAAGAAACTATTTATTACCACATGTGTAAATCCTTGGAAAATTTGGAAATCTCCTTGCTTCAAATGAAGTATCTTGGAAACATTCATTTGGAAGTCCTTTCCATTAACCTTTTGACTCTAATTGCAAAAGGACATAATTTTAATGACTCTACCATTTTTCCATCACTTAAGTTTGTTGGTTGAACTTCACTTTAAAAAACACATTTCCATGGAGAGCAATAAAAGGTTGTGTTAGTTGTAAGAAAATGCTAATAAGAAAGAGGAGACACTCTGTAAAGAATGGACAGTCATGCCACTAACAAATTTGCAGGGACAACAGGGTGTAAATGTCACTATGCCAAAAAGGGAAAAAGAGAAGCCAAAACCCTCCTTTATTGCCTAAGGTTTAAAACATATTTCAAAGATATTTCCTTTTAATTATCATAATTTTGCAAAATGATATTGTCAAAGGTCAAGCATTTAAGTCAAAGGGATTTTATTTTATGAAAAAAACATTGAAAAGGTGTTTTAATTATTTCATGGGGCTTATTTTAATGATATTCAAGTGCAAATGTGAAAAGGGATTAAGTTTCATCTTTCATTTTTTATTTTGGAGGGAAATCCCACATGAATTTCCATGTTTGCAAGATGTTTCCTAGATTTTTGACAAGTAAAAGGAGGAAAGTTTAGTTTATGAAGGAAGTTGCAACTTTACAAAGGGAAAGAGCTTCAGGTATGCAACATTACAATTCCATTTTTCATGGATTTTCCTTCTTGAGAGGTATTATTGCTTCATCTTTGTGTTTGCAATGACAAATGGGTGTTCTTTTCCTCTTTCATTGCACTTTGAAGGTGATTTTATTTATTTTAGAGCTCCTTCCTTCTAAACTTGGGCTAAGGTTTCATACCTTTATTTGAAAGTACTTGATTCATGTTAAAGGTTCCTTTAAGACCTCGTGTTGTTTGAAGTCATGAGAAAATAGTATGTGTAGATTGTTGAACCTTATATTTCATAAGGATAAACCCTTTTTGTTAAGAGTTTGTTGATTGGTAATGTTTTGAAACCCTAGGCATTGAAGGTGCAACAATTTTTGAAGGGGCAGCCCATTGATATAGGTACAGTAATTAGTCTCACTTTTTTCTTTGTGTAATGATATGAGAATACAATGCCATGTTTTGACATACAAGCTTTTCATGAGAGGTATCTTGCAAAATGGATAGCAGATCTGAAGTGACATCAAGAGGAATTATTTTAATTGTTCTTCATTCATAACTAGTAAGAGTATGGGATAAGGATGGCATTCTAAGGGTAGGAGGCAGTAGATTGTTTAGAGCAGCACTATAAAATCTTGATGCATAGTCCTGGTTATGTTTGGAGGGTTAAGTGTTTGTATCAATCTAGCTTTAAGGAAGGACATGTGTATTATAGTAATGATAAAGAGTAGAGCCATATGAATGTCTATGAAGGGTTACTGAGATTACGTAAATAGATAGATCATGATGATAGTGACTCTAAAATTCATCCAAGATTAGAGTAGATTTTGGAAAGCTAGACACAAAAAACTTGTGAGTAGATAAGCTTGACAATGATGGATTCCCTTTTATTGGTTTAGACTTATATAGTGGGTACATTTTAATTGGAAAGGGGAGTTCACAACCTTTTGATACAAAATTTAGCCTCAAGTTGAAGTATACTAAATGAGGAAGGGTTGATCAAGTTTTAATATCAAATAGTGATTATGGAAGGAGTTGTAGGGTCTATAGAAGAGAAATAAAATATGCCTTTTACAATAAAAGGCATTGTTTTAGATTTTTTCATAAATCCACATGCTTTTCCTTCAAGAAAAACACCTAGATAGGTTTTTGAATGTGCCTTATCAAAGATAATTATGTAAAGTGGCATTGTTGGTGATGCCATGCCTTTCATTCCTGTCACCATTGAATCCATTACTGAACAACTTCACATGCATGGTTATGGACAGTGGCATCTTGCAAAGAATGCAACCATGTTAGCAATGCAATGCATCCTTCATGATGTTCAAATGCAATCATGTTGCAGGGTAGTTCTTTCTTCACAATCATTGTAAGTAGGGTCAATTATCAAATGCAGGTGCGTAGTGGTCATGGTGTCATTGCAATCATTGTAGGGATACAAATTTTGTGCGGATTTGAGAGGATTTTTGATGTGTAATTTCCTGGTTTGAAAGCAGTTTGTTGAAGTTTGATGTCAGGGTCAGCTTTCCTTGTTAATGCAACCTTTCCAAATCATAAATTTTGAGCAAGTTTCCTATTCTAAAGGATTTTGGTAGTGATTTGTGGCATGGTTAGAATTTAGATTGCAACAAGGAAGGTTTCAATTACCTACCTTGATTTCTAGGTGGGTTTCTAATTAGCATTCCTATTTTCAAGGATATTTCAGTCATCAATCATGAAAGGAAATAGAAAGAGCAATGGAAAGTACTAATAAAGAGTAATTGTTTGAAGGAAAGAGATTACCAAATAAATTGAAGTAGCCAAACCAAGCACCACCAAAGCAAGAGAGACACAAGAATTTGTTAAGGGGAAAAAAAAGAAAAAACCCCAATATTATGAATGGAGGCAAAATGCCTAAAGAATAATACAAAGAGAGAGAGCTTCAGCCTTAGCTTGCTTGCATGAGTCTTGAAGAATGAGAGGAGAGGCACCTCAATAAGTAGAGGTGAGAAGAAAGAGTTAGAATGTAACTCCCAACTCAATGAATGCCACCATTCATCTATGTGTGTGCAAAGTGTCACCTCTTAAGGAGGTGGTTACACATATTCCTTAATAAAGGAATTAAAATAAGCCATCCTCACGCATGTGTGAGATGACAAAAAAGACAAAAGACTTGTAGGGATTCCTTTGGAATATTCCTGCAAGTTAATAAATAATTACAATTAAGAATAACCTTTACCAAGTAAAGATTAATCTTCTAACAAATCAATCATGATTTTGTGGAGCTTGCAACAGTCAGTGTCAGCAATCAACTTCATTCAAGCTAGATGATTTATTTTTCATTTACAATCAATCAAAGGGTGAGTTTAGAATTTTAACTTCTTTATAAAGACATCTCTAAGCCTTTCTCTTTTTTTAGTTCTATCTTTTTAGATGTATGTCCATTTCAACAGATTGAAGTTGTGAAACTTGTTTTCCTTCATGCAAAAGGTTGAAACCAACACCTTCATATGAAATGTAAGCCTTTAAATGTAAACCATAAACAATTACAACTAACTTTAAATGTAAACCATAAACCATTATGCTTTAGATAAGAATACCAAAAGGAAGTAACACCATGACTAAAATTTAGTTGACCTAAATTGTGCACAAGTTTATATATATTTTAAAAGGACAAGAACAAGAGTTGCATATATGATAAATAGACCTCACTAGAAAGGAAGAAAAAAATCAATTGAGGCATATTAAGGAATAAACACATTTGCATGTAATAATTTCTCATAATTTTTGTATTTCAAAAAATACATTAATACAATAAAAAATATTACAGTAGTGATGAAAAAATATCTTGAAAATCCTCCCATTTATTAGTACTTGTAGCAATACATGCAGGGAATTAATCCTCCCATTTGCAGCCCAGATTATGAAATATCTTGTATAAGAAGAAACAAAAGGATTTTTTTCCTAGTTTGTTTTCTACAATCCACCTCAGGTGGCCCAGTTATTTGCATTCCAAATGCTTGAAAACATGTACATCCACTACTCCCTTGGAAACACATAGGTAGTAGCCTCAGTGTCCTTGTGTACTCTCACTAGAATTTGTTCGACAAAAATCCTGCAAAATCCTAACAATTTCAGACATGAAGTCACATTAAAGTCATTAAAAGACCAGTAACTAAATAATATCATACATATACACCTTCTGACCAGATCTATTATCACCTTCATGCATGCTCTAAGCAGATTGATTGAAGGTCCTGCAATGGTGTTGTGGCCCATATTTCACTACTTTCTCATCTCTCGATGATCCTAGGTATAAATTTCATGAATATATAAACGTAATTAACATAAAACATGTAGCATATAAGAATCCAAAAAAACTAGGAAAAGGAAAAAAAAGAGAAGATTGAAAACCAGAAAATGCACCAGCAACCGATGTTTCTCATACCACTGAACACTTGCACCAGCAACCAATGTTCTTTTCTTAAGTTGATAATCTTTAATGAAGCCTTTCCCTTTTTTCTCCTTCACTAGTCTTGCATATCTCTTCACTAAAGAAAACATCTAATTAATAATTTATCACAAGTACAACCCAAGTCCTTGCATAGTTATCAATTGAAATGCTTAATTAAACAAGGAAAATAAAATCTTTGATCTAGATGAATAGCAATTTGATGGATTGTGCCTGACCTATTCCAATTAACTTTAACTGTAAACTATAAACCATACAACTAATTTTCAAATGGTAGGATGTACTAAGCATGATTAAATAAATTTTGACAATTTCATGGACTACTACAACAAGTTCCCTTTCATTTCTTGGATGGAAAATGACAAGTTAATAATTGAGGGAAATCATAAGTGGGTGAAAAGACAATCAAAAATGCATTAACGACAATCCTAAATGTATATGACATCAAACACCAATAGAGAATACCAACTTAAAGGTAGTCAATAGAGAGTAGCATATAACGTCATTTTGCAAATTAACAATAATGCAATATTGCAAACCATTCTACAATCAAACTTACACTTGAAAGAAAATAGTGATCAATAACATGACTTTACAAATTCAATGTGCATACTTACAAATCAATCCAAGGAACCATATGGGTATGCTCTACTCTTTATTGTGTCAAATATTTCGTGGTCAGAATGACACACTTTCCATTCTTCTTGTCTTGTAGGTATATTCCAAATGATGAGTTTTCATTGTGACAACAAGTTTGAGTAGTGAAGAATCTTTCGATGCATGTCAAAGTCATGAAACAACCAAACTACAACATTCTTAACTAGGTACCTTCTAAGCCATGTTCTAGTAACAACCACTGAACCTGTAGGATATTCTATGTTTTCTCCATCTATAACTGGGGCCTCCAATTTCTTTTTGGACTCCTTGACAAATGACACAGGTAATAATTTGTTCCCTCTTCATTGTCTTCATCTATAATCATTGCATAAACATGCCTTGCATTGATATGTGGTTTGAATGTCTTCAAAAGGCTAATATGTTGAATTTATAATGTTCAAGTCACAATTCATGTGTCAAAGCCATGTAAAGGCTAATTTTAATGTATTCAATTCATAAAACAAGATTAATAGGAGGTCCAAATAGAAAAAGAATACAAAACTTGCATTATTGTAATATTGTCCAAAGTTGTTAAGTTGACAAAAAGGGCATAAATCAAGAAAATTAAGACTTAAGGGGGTAGTTAGGGAGTTTTAACAGATGAAGGAAGTTGGGAAAGTCAGTTGCTAAGAGAGAAAAGGTATAAAGAGCATGTATATGGTGAGGAATGAGAGATCATTGTATTATGGAATAAATTTTTGAAATAAAATCCCTATTCTTTTAAAATTTATGAGTTTTCTCTTTATTAAAATCTTTGAACAGAATGATAGTAGTTTAGAGGCCATAAATCTATATTCTTTCACCAGTGTTTGGTGTCAACAATCCATTAGGGTAGGTTGGAAAGGATTCCAACAGTCTTAAAATTAAAATTTATGAGTTTTGATTAAAACCCTTAACCTGGTTTTGAGATTCTAACAAAAGAATGAGGCCTACTCCACCGAATTAGGCTTGTAGATTGGTGGATTAGGGTTATTTTATCATGTTTATTGTTTTGGTAGAGTTTATTTGTGCAGGGATAATCAAGAATGCAAGAACCTTGAGATTGGTTGTTGCTCCAAGTGGAAAAAATAGAGTTTTCCTTCAAGAATTTGATGGCTATAAGTGATCATTTGATGAAAGAACATTCTAAGAGGATAATAGATAATTTATAAGGTATATTCAGGCCCAAACAAATATGTTTCAAGATATGGAAGAACAGGTAAGGGTGTGGAGTGTGTATTTCTAATAAACCCCCACTTGTAGGGTTTGGTTTGTGCACAAAATGAGGGTTTAATAGACCAGCGTGTACCTAAGCTCTTTGGGCCCTTAAAGATGTTGAATATTGTGTTTGGAGACTTGATAAAGATTTTTTTTAAGTTACTTAGTAAATTGGAAACGTTTTTATGGTGGCACCTTTGTTATTTTGGCCTAATTGAAGGTTTTTCCCAGCATTCAAACCAGATTTCTAATGATTGTTACAAAACAAATTATTGTGGCAGTTAGATATGTGAAATAGAGTCAAAATGGGTCTCAAGATATGTTATTGGTTTGTGATGATTTAAAGATGGATGAAAATTGATACCTGATTTAAGGGTTTGTTGCCCTACTAAGAAGACAATGGTTTGATTGCACAAAATAGTAAATATGTTAGAACAGTGAAAGGGATGATTGTAAGTAGTTGGAAACTATTTTTTTATGTTTTTATTTATGGCTCCATGTTTGGATAGGGTCTGGGAGGCATATTTGATGTTTTTGGAGTTGTGAGCAGGGTATTCCCTATATGCTTCAATGTTGTTTTTGTGCAGTTATGCTAGGACAGTCATGTGGCCGATAGAAACTGAAGTGGTCAGTGTTTGTAAGTATGTTATGATTCATTTTTAGTCAATGCTATGTGTCATGGAGGGCTATGAGTAGGATAGTGGCATAAAAAGAAAGGTGTGTGATCTTTGTCTAGTTGAGATACATTGGGAAATGAAGATTGTCATGGTAATAATGGTTGATTGGTTTTGCTTTTGTCTTGATAACAGAGTTCTTGAAGAATGAAGGTATGAATAAATGGTTTTTGATCAGTCTTCTTTGTTAAGTTACTAATGGTTTCCTTATGAAAGGCTGGAGAATGTATAGATGTTGATATGGTGGTTGAGAATGATGTGAATCTGATTGATTGAGTCAAAGTTTTCTAATATGGTTTTTTCTTTGAATGAGTCAATTGGAATACTAATAATGACATATGGTTTGTTGAAATTGGAGTGCTAACTTGTTGCCTTGAAGTCTTGTAGAATTGAAGAATCAAAAGAAGTTGTATGAGTTTTGAGGAAAAAGAAAGTGAATTAAGAATTTGATCTTCTCCTGATTCTAATTGGGTTTGATTTACCCTCATGAAATGATGTTGTTTCTTGGATTCTCTACATCAATATGTTGACTGTCAGTTAAGATGTATTTAATGGATATCACAATAAAAATAAAGTAAATATATATGAGCCTGGTTCCTGAAATGCAGGTTCGATACATGATCAAAGTCAATAGATGATTGCATCTTCATGATTTGTAGAGCCATCAGGAGCTGATACATGTCAAGTGGAGTTAGACTTCTTATAGACCATTTGTCAACCCACTCTTTTGAGTCACAATCATTCCATGCTTGAAGTGTACATGTAGAAAAAATTCATGCCATCTTTCATGTATGGATAGTCCATGTACCTACATTGGAGCTTCTAAAAGAGTGTAGCTCACTCAATCCTATTAGTGTGTACAAAAATCCTCATATTTTGCAATGTTAGTATCATCTACCAACCAAAAAAATCTATGAACTAAAGAATTACCTTCATTATGTGGACCCATTGCATGATTGTACCACTAGACAATTGATTTTGCATCTGTCAACTTTACATTGTCTTTGTACTTTAACTCTTCTCGTGCTAAGGCTCTTTTGATACATGCACATGCTCCATCATGCTCCCTCTTTCCATGCCCAACCTCTGAGAAGTTCCACATATGTTGAAGACCATTGATCCTATGCATCCTTCTCAACCAATAAAACATTCTAGAGTTCTTGAATTGCAATGTACAGTTATCTGACCATATGATATGCTCAATTATCTGACCATATGATATGCTAACTAAATGATATACCCCTGCTAGCCAGATCAGCATAGAACATCTAAAAGAAACCTTGCAAAAACTCTATAGAATGTGTATGATCATCACTGATGTAAAAGTGATACTCTCTCAATACCTTCTTGTTATCCTATGTACTATCATTTGTATGAATAAATGCTATATGCACAAATATAGCAACTTATGTGGAGTTGTAGTATTGTTATTTCACCTTGTTCTATGGTTGTAGTGTGTAGTTATCTGTGAAGTCAACAACTGAAAGGATGCTATGAAGTGGAAATGTGTCCTTGAATAACTTGAACTGTGAGTCCAACCATCGAGCTCTGTGTATGCCTTGCATACTAATAGACCACCTAATCACAAAAAGCTCCCATAAATTAATACACTCGAATCTTATCACTAACCAATTCACACTTCTTTGATTCTTTCCCATCTTTTAGACTATAGTCCATTGTCTTGTATTTGCAAATTCCATAATTTCATTTCCAATTGTATGTGTACTAGCTATGTGTTGGAAATTTGGAAAATGTTGCATGCCACCACAATGATCACATGTGCCATCCAAACATGATTTCTTGTAAAAAAATTGACCATCCACTCTTTCACATAAAATGGAAGATAAGAAACCCCTTGAGGATTTAGGTGGAGGCCTTATGTTACATTCCTGCAAAACATTGTTAGTATGCATAATCCTTACAAATATGTTGATAAACATCATAATGGTTAGAAAATAAATATGTACTCTACATTGTGATTTATTTTGACATAAAAGGATTTAGCATTTCAGAAATACCTTTGACATATATTTTAACTTGAGGGAAACCTCTATACAAAATCAACAAAAATTGGGTTTGAGTGGGTATTCAAAATGTTTTGGATGTGACTCCGCAGTTTGAATACCAATTCTCCTTAGAAACATATATTTTATTGGGAGATCCTTGTGTTATCCTTCAAAATATTGTATTAGAATCTCAAGGCTTCAGCAATTTCTTTATCTTTTTGTGGTACTCTGTAGGGAATTCCGTAACTCATTTCTATTTTGGATCTTGCACCAATAGAAAATGGACCTTGTCATTTTCATGGTCTTTTAGGAGAAGTACTTTCTTCATAATGTTTGGTTTATTTTTGCTTTAATTTTATGGTGTAACATAAGCTTGAACATGCATATTTAGGTACTAAAATTCAAATAATGGCGCCTTGTGAAGGTGTTGTGAAGTGTTGTAAGACATTTCTACACTCTTATAGACTCTATTCATTACAATTTATCTAAAAACCACCTTTTCATCATTAAACAAGTCCTATTTTGAAGTGTTGTAAAGTCTTGTAACAAGATTTCATGCTTTTCTAGGCATGACTTCATTATTTACCCATTTCTTATGCTTTATTTGACCCTTCTATGCCCTTATATGCTTTAATTAAGTGTATTTTTTAATATAGGCCTGACC
>VDFB02020757.1:0-59833 GCA_007258455.2 Sequoia sempervirens
TTGGTTTGAATAAAGTCTTGTACCTAGTTAATTCTTTACTAGGGACTTAAGGAACTTAGTTCACATGTTAAGTTTACTTAGGATGTAAGCTTTCTTCTAGAGGTATTAGTCATATTATCTAGACAAGCCATAGTTGTCTTATCTAGACTTCACATTATCCTAGGCAGTTATGAGTTAGTTGTCTCATGTGATATGATTAAGACACTTGTCATGATCTTGTATTATCTTATCTCTCATCCTTGCCTTTATAAGCAAGGAATATCTAGCATATTTTTCATTGTATTGTAGAGTATTGCATATTGTATCATATTGAAATTCTTGTTTGGTGGAATAGAATCTTTCATTGTTGCTTCTCTCTATTTCTTGTGGAGGTTATTTGGTGTCGTAGATTGAAGATCTTGGTTTCTCACTCAACAATAAAAAGGGAAGATAACAGAGAAAATATATTTGGGTAAGAATCTTAGGAAGGATTCATTCACTTCATCAGAAAGAATAGTGGAGCTAAGGTCTACCATATAGCTGATGTCATCACTAATAGAAGCAAGGGGACTACTAGAAGGGAAAAATAGAAGTGAAAGGAACGAAGTAGAAGAGGAAGAAATAAATCCGATCAATGTTATAATTAAGAATATTGATAACTATGAAATTTGTCAAAATTCCACAAATTTGGAGGTGGCATGTGACTTGTTTGGAATAAAAAACAAGATTCAGTTGACAGACACTTTAAGGAAAGAAAGGGATCTAGACAACTTAATAGAAACCTTGTTAGCAAGAAACCCTCTTTCCCTAGAAGAAATGGAGTATGAAACCATGGAGACAAGGAATTTGATCAAGAATCAAGAGGAAAATTTAGGATTAGTAAAAAATAATCCTCAAAGTTTTCTCTAAATTGTGGGGAAGGGAAGAAAAAGGGGAGAAAGACCATAAAAGAAAAGCTAAGTTATGATGGAGAAGTGAAGGAATAAATAAAAATTAGTAGAATGTTGAGATCTAGGAAGGGAAAAATCATTCATAGAGAGCCATGGAAATATCTTCATGGAATGTTAGGAGCCTAAACACCCCTAACAAAAAGCACTTGGTCAAGTGTCAGATGGAGGTCTCAAATGCAAGTGTGTACATGTTGCAAGAGCCCAAATTGACCAATAAAATTATGGAATGTAGAGAAGGTGCAAGTTGAGTGTTTTTTTAGAGGTATAGATATGTTTTGGAAACCCCACTCAGTGTAGGTACAAAAGATGTAAGACAACAAACATTGGTTGACCTACAAGGTAAGGAGTCTATCTATGAATTTTTGGTTTATTTTGACAAATGTTTATGGTACAACATCATGCATTATGAAAATAAACTTAGAGGGAATTAGAGAAATTCATAGCCACCCACACAAATGAATTCCACATAATAGGGGGATTTCAACTCTATTTTATATATCCCCAAGATAAATTAGGAGGAATTTGCAAAGGAAATATCAATCGCAGATAGACTTTGAAGAGTTTGTTGAGAAAAACCATCTAGTAGAAATCCATATGAAAAACAAGATCTACACATGGAAAAATTGAAGGTCAGGTTTCAATAATATATAGCAAATAAGTTGGACAAATTTCTATATAGAGGGGACTTGAGTACAAAACCTATCTCCTTTGAATGCAATATCACTCTGGTCTTAGGCTCATCATTACCCAATCCAACTATGGATAATGGGGGATAGGATCCCAAATAGATGCCCATTAAAATTTAACATGTGGATGAAGTATCCAAAGCTCTTGAACAAGATAGGATTATGGTGGAAAGAAGGAGCCCAACTAAGTACCAAAATGTTTTGTCTAGTGGCAAAACTAAAATATGTGAAAAAACAATTGAAGCAATGGAATAGGAGTCACTTCAAAAAACATATTTTAGGTCAAGAAAGAAATAGAGAAAAAAGTTTAGGATCTCAATGAGGAAGTGATCATAGCAGGCATAGATCAAGGAAGATACCTTGCTAAAAAAGAACTTATGAAAGAATATGGGGATTTTTTTTTCCAAGGAGGAAATATTTTGGAGGTAAAATTCTAGAGAGAAATGGTTAAAAGATAGGGAAAAAAACTCTAAATAATTTCACAATGCCATCAAAATTTGCAGAAACATAAACAAGATAAGAAAATTTAGATTGATAGAGGGTGCAATAATAGAGGACCTTGAGATAATCAAAAGGAAAATAATGGATTATTTTTAGAATCTTCTCAATAATTGGGACGGAATAAATTTAAGAGAGAAGAACCAAATAGTGGAAATAATAACCAAATTGGTTTCAAAGTGTAAGAACAAAATATTATCAAAACCATTCACAAAACAAGAAATAAAGGAAGCAGTGAGACAACTCCATCTGGCCAAAGCTCCAAGGCCAGATGGCTTCTTGGTTAGCTTCCACCATAAATACTGACATATAATTGGAATGGAAGTAGTAGAAGCAATAAAGGATTCTTGGAAGGGCACACTACTAAGGGAACCTAAACTCTTTCATTACATGAGTTCAAACCTATATCACTATACAATACACTTTATAAGATAATGACAAAATAAATTGCTAATAAAATAAAAAGAATCTTGCTAGAGATTATAGTAGAAGAACAAAATGGGTTTGTGCCAGGGAGATCAATTTTAGATGATGTAATTATTGCACAAGAAGCTATTCATTTAGTCTAGAGGAGGTGGAAACAAAGTATTCTAGTAAAAATGACATTAGGAAATATTATGACTCAATAGATTGGAGATTTCTTTTTAACCTATTCTTTTGTCCTTTGGATTTGACAAAAATTGGTTGGATCATATTTTTAGTTTCATATCCAACCCAATGTATTCCACTCTTATCAATGAATATCCAGAAGGCTTCTTTGAGGTATCTCGGGGGCTTAGGCAGGGTGATCAACTATCCCCCTTTTTGTTCATAATAATGGCAAATTCTTTGGGAAGGAATACATCCACTCTTTAGAAATTGGAAGATTAGAAGGTATCCAAATTACTAGTAGCCTTCTAGCCATATCTAATCTACAATTTTTTAATGACAAAAATGTTGTTTGGAGCAACAAAGAGGAAAGAGACAAAAAATGAAAGAATCCTAGAAAATTATTCCCAAGCTTAAGGGAAAGAGGTAAATACAACCAAATCAAAGATCTTCTCAACCAACCAAAAAATAACAAGAAATAATAAGGTTCTGAATTTTAAAATGGGAACTCTCCCAAGTGCATATCTTGGACTTCCTCTAAATAAGGGTAAAACAAACAATTATGGAATACACTAGGATAGAAAATATCCAAAAAATGAAAGCTTGAAGAAGGCACTCGGTATCATGGTCAAGAAGAATAACAATGTTGAAAGCATTAATTTTAACACTACCAATTTATCTCATGTCGTGCCTAGCATTATCCTTTAGAGAAAATCAAATGTTAAACCAAAAAATGAGGAAATCATTTCAGCAAGGGAATGTATGAAAAGATGGAGTAGCATTAATAGCATGGGATAAGGTATGTAGGCAAAAGTGTGAAGGAGGGATTGGTCTTAGACAACATATATCTCATAAAAAATATCTTGGGGTGAAGTTGACATGGAAAATGTTTGAACAACAACTAAAATGGGTCAAAATTTTGCAAAATAAGTATTTGGATAACCAAGACCCACTAGAATAATGACAACAACAAGTCTCCCACATGGTTCTAGTTTATGAAACTTTAAATTAGGAAATGCAGATCAATTGTAATAGACTACCTAACTTGGGATATCGATGATGGGAGGACTACCCTCTTTTGGGAGGACTCTTGGGGATGATTTCCATGTTTGGAAATAAGGGCATATTTGAATCAAGAAAAATGGTTTATGAAATGGTTGTGGGACTCAAAGGTTAGAGATTATCTTGAAGTGGTGCATTAGGAGGTTATTTTATTTTAGAAGTGGAAAGGGCTAGGGGGTTTAGACATTATGGCTAAGGAGAAGGATTCTCTGGAGAATATTTTAAAGGAGAGGACCATCTTGATTAGGGAAGGTCATGATATAATCAAATGAAATGGGAAAATTTTGGGTCAATATAACATAAGAGACGATTATAGATTGTTACAAAATAATGAGGTTGGAATAGAGATCCCAATGCATCTTTTTTGGAATAAAGATTGTTTTACTAAGGCTAGTACCTTTGTATGGGAAACTCTACAAAAGAAAATTTGAATGGTAGTTCTAAAAGTTCATCAAAACAGGTTACAATGGTCCATCTAGATGTTTGTTATGCATAAGCTGGGAAGAAATTGTAGACCATTTATTATTAAGATGCCAATTTGTATAGGAATGTTGGAAATGACTATATGCAAAGCTCGGGTGGATCAACACCCTACCCAGTAACATTATGAACCTCTTCAAAGCTTGAACAATCTTCAATAAATCAGCTTCCTTCTCATGTCTCTGGTCCATCAATACTCATTTGGGAACTATAGAAAGAACACAATCAAGGGAATTATAGAAAGAACACAATCAAAGGATATTTGAAGACAAGGAAATGAGCATGCCCTCATTTTTAAATAAGGTGGAGGCATCTATAGTATAAATGGTAAATTACAAGGTGGCGGGACAAAACAAAGCAAATATGATTACAGGTTGGGATAATATTATGTAGAAAAGATGGTTCAGTTTACATCCTCCCCTTGTCATTGGACCAAGGGGTGTCCAAACTCATATGAACAGAAGCACAACCAAATGGCATCCATCACAAAAAGAGTCGTTTAAGCTGAACTTCAATGGTGCAATATGGGCATTGCGAGGGTTGGATGTATTATAAGAAACTAGAATGGAAAAACAATATGTAAAGCCTCGAAGCTCCTAAATAGAGGAACAAACAATGAGGCCGAGCTACATGCCTTGATTTTCTGTCTCAATATATGCCTTAAGCTCAAAATAGAGAGACTTGAAATTGAAGGAGATTTTGCGATCATGATAAATACAATTAGAAAAAGATCGATACATAATTAGAAATTAGCAGCTCTTCTGGAAGTAGCACTTGAATTAACAACCAAGTTTGTAGAATATACAACTAATCATGAATATCATGACGTGAATAAGGATGCTAACTGACAGTATTGAGAATTTTTTTATAGATACTCTATGAAATGACAAGGATTAATCATTTTTTTGTAAGCTTGGTAGGTTGAAAAAAATTAAACATTAGAAAGGATTGTGGGTTTGCATGATCACCGTTACAGAAGAGGTGAGATGGACATTGGAAGATGACGACAATTGGAAAGGATGGATTCCTCATGCCAAACTGAGTAACCAAACACCCCTAGAAATAATTTCTTGTAGGCGAAGCAGAATATGATCTCACTAAACTATTAACTAGCATTTGCACCAGAGGAGGTGCAATGGTTACGCCGATTATATTTTTTATAATTTATGTTTGAGAGGAGGTCTATAATGGATGGGAAGTTTATAGATCCACTATGGTGTAATATCCTCATGTTATTGTCAGGGTGGTTAGTTTATGGCTAAAATATCTACACACCAAATTTTCCAAGCCAAAATTGGGTACCTTAACATAGAACTTGGTGTGAAGAAGAATGTTGTCTAGCTTAATAGAAAAAATATCTTTAAAATATTTTATTAAATATTTTTTCCATAAAGTTTATTCTTTCATTCTTTAATAAGCATTTATATTATTATATTTGGCTAACATTTTTCAAATATAAAATATATTAGATGGTACAATTATGATGTCAAATAACATAGATTTGTTATCATCTATTTTAATTTATAAAATAAATTATGTATCTAGTGAGTGGATAAAAAATAGATTTTTTAATATTTTGGTAATATATTTTGTGTTTCTATTTTTTCTAAGTCTATAACTATTGACTATCATGGGAAAAAAGTTTTTGTGTATGAAATTTTAGATGTTGATTATTATCCTTTGTGGAATACACTCGTTTTCCTATCTATTATGATTTCAATTGATAATCATGATAATAATAGTTTGACTATTAACCATTTTAATACTTACTCTCTCTTTATATATTTGTTTTTCAATTATATATTTATAATAATTTTAAAATTAAATAATTATATAAATTATATATTAATTAAAAAAATTAAATCACAAAAATATTGACACATAATCTAATTTTTTATTTTTATCATTAAAAATTATTATATTTTATATTTTTTTATATAATTTTTTATATATATTTATCTTATTTTAATATTTTACTATTTTTTAATATTTTTGAACATGCTAAATTTTAAAATGACAGTCCATTTGTTTCTTGATTTATATTTGTATTTTAAACTTAATATTTTGGCCAAGATAAATAAATAATAGCCATTGAAGATGTTTCTTTTCAAAATCTTTAATAGAGTAAACCTCCATGTTGATAACAAAAGTTACAATCTAGATTCCAAGTGTTTAATATTGCTCCTTCTAAAGCAAATAAATGGGGAGATCAATAAGATGCTCAGTCTTGGTCTGCCCATCATGAACATTATGGTTGTCTCAACATTATTCCTTACACTTGGATATTTTGCATCTATGGTTATGGGATGGACATGCATGGACTTGTATGACCCAATTTAAGTGAAGTACCCATTTGACATAGGACCTAACTATGGAGACCCTAGGTTTTAAACCTACATAACATGCCACAACCAGAGACAACTGATTTTCACATCTTATAGAGGCTCATATCCAATCCAAGATATAGATTATAACAAGCAAGTCATCCAGATCAAGGATCCTATCATGTCCACATGTGTCAAAATAAGTTAAGATAGGTAAGTTGTAGCTAGGACATGCTATTTAATAATAAAGTGGAATAATTGTGTTGTAATTGATAAATAAGCAAATATACAGACATTTTAACTACTTTACATGTGATTACATTTCAAGGCTTATGATAAGGTGGATTAGATGAGGTTTAAATTTTCTATTGAGTGTTTGACCATTGAAAGTGATGATTTTTAAGTAGAATGATATAATTCAAGTGAACTGCTTAACAACTATGCTTTTTGAATTTTCATTTATGGAGAAAAGGTTAATACTTACCTAATTGTTAGGGTGTTCAAGTTGAATAGAAAAAAATTGTAGAATACAAAATTTAGTGGGAAATTTTGTATAATTTTTTACAATTTTTTTATTAAATTTACTGAATGTCAAATCTATGCAATAAAATTTTGTGAGCTCTGTAATATTTTGGCTTGAAACTGAGAGCATGAAGGAAATGACTGCTTCTTGTTCAACATATTGATCATGGAAGAAACCATAAAAGCCAAGTAATGTTACTCCTAAGTTTTTCTTATTATACTTGTAATCTCAAAATTTTATATCTTACAAACTATTTGTAATTAGTCATGTATTTGGTTCAGGCACTTAAAATATTTGCACAAACTCATAGTTAATCTAGAGTTTAACAAGTTTGTATGATCTGAATTTCACTTATTGAACAAGTGACCAATTTAACTTGATACATTATAATACCTTCTACAATCAAATCAGAGATAGTAGCTCATGAGAATCAAAATATTCTATTTTGTGAAGGCAATAATTTCGCATAGTTTCAGACACGATAGAAGAATAAATGGTAATTGATTCAAATATACCCAAGGTGGAATTGTCCACAGAAGAACAAATAAAAAGAAATGAGCATCTAATTAAGTTCCTAGGTACCATTATAAGTTATGAATGAGCTAAATAGAACCTGTGAACTTGGGCATTATAGAATTACATGTACATCAATGGAACAAAGAATGTAGAAGAATTTGTCAGCTACATAAAAGTGTCTACTCAAAGTTGCAACCAAGGTTGTAACTTGTTTGAGACTTTCAAATCTTCTACCCTACCAAAGTCAATTTTCTTTCCTAGCTTACTATCTTCTTCATCTTCTATAGGCTACAAACTGTGATTATTGTACAAGAAATGTCCTTGTTTTGGGTAGGTGCCCATCCACCAAGACTGGAGAAAAGGAGGGCTCATTTTACTGTGAGTTTCAACATTGGAAGGCTTGTGAGAATTTTTAACATTCATACCTAAAACATTGAGTTGTCTAGTTTCAGAGTTATCATCCATAGGGGAAGGAAAATTTAGGTCCAACAGGTATGGCCTCATAGGCCTCTACTGATGCACAAGGGCCTCCTTGGTGCTTGACACACCAATAATAGTATCTGAATTTCATGCACTACTCCAATGACATCTCTTATGACCACCCAAAGCCTTCCTTGAAGCAAAAGTCTTGTGAAAAATTGAGCATTCATGGATCCTAGTATTTTTAATAGAAGAAGGAATACCAAGTTGAAGTGTTGTTTCACCACTTTCCTCTCTTGAATCATCAAAGGTATGTTTAGTATGTTCCTTGAAAGAGGGCTTTGGGAAATCATTGGGCAACTGAGAACCTGTTGATCTGATAATCGACTCCTTATCAGTAATCTCTTCTTTTAGGCTTTCATTCTCCTCCATCCCATTTATTCTTGAAAAAAAACCCTTGACCTTCTTGTGGCTAGCTCCAAAGCATTGTTGACCTTAGGCACCTTGAGGTCACTTGATCGAGATAAGCCAAGTTGATGCCCACCACCATGGAATTGTAGCTAGAGATAGTGAAAGAATTGGTAGCCATAAACATCATGTCAAACTCCTAGGATAAGACTGTGTTAGCTTTATTTTTTGAGGCACAATATCTACTTTTCTATTGGGTGGAATGTGGAGTGCCTGGGAAATTTTGTAAGCCTACAAAAACCTGGTTCAAGCAATTTTGAGTGTAGTAATTGAAATTAAATGAAGTAATTAAGCATTTAATGAACTAAATAAATACACTCACTGATAAATAGCAACACTCATTGATAAAATTATAAATGTTGAGAAAGAGGAATGTCCATGAGATTGAAAGCAAACATTAACATACTTCATATACCAAAATTTAAATCCAGCATGCTGAGCAACTCATGTGATGAATCTATGTAGTAAATTATAAGAAAATTGATTGATGTCACTCTAACTAAGAGTAACCAAATTCACTGGGTACTCAACACACTCCCCAAGTCTCAAGCCAAGCCAAGCTATATGAGGCATGTAGACTTGGCTGTGAATCATAGAAAGTTTCTACTAGACTCACCACAACTTGTGAGTCTTGAGCCTAGGACTCAACTGTGCAATTTCCATCAAAATTCATTAAAGAAATAAATTGTATGACTTTGAAACCTAAAAAGGCAAAAAACAAACATATTTAAATGAGGTAGAGATCACTTGCAACCATTATAAAAGACAAAAAGGGAACAATACTATCACATATAGCATCAAAAATGTAATAAAATAATTTAAGAAATAGTGTGACATTGAACATGTACAGTCTAATTCCAAACAAAGATTACCCTCAAATCATGTACAATTGAATCCAAATTCATTAGGACAAAACTCCAAGCATCTTTGAGAAAGGAAATTATGATGTTCCTAACTGCCAAAATCATTTCCCTCCTTAGTGCCTGGCCTTGTCTCATTCCTTACCAATAATCAATAGGTCTCTCTCTATAAGGAACAACATGATTGTTTTTGAATGAAATAAAACAGAACAAAAAAATGATCTGGCCATATACAGATTCCAAAAAAATGAGCTCAATGAAACCATGGAAAGTGACTTACCTCAAGATTCTTCACAAATCATGAATTTTTTTTTAAATGTAACAAACCATAACAAATCTCCCTATAGTTGTTTCAATAGATTTACAATAAACGCAATTTTGATGCTACTATTATCCTATCTAATTGAGAGTCAACTAATTGAATGTTGTATGCATCTTGGTCACTTTTCTAACTATGGGTATAATTGTAATCATTGTGAACATGAGGTGGTGCAGAAGAGTAACCCTATTCCAATTCTTGTGCTCCTTTTTCTTGTGTCGAGCCCTAGAAGGCCTATAGTCTGTCGAGGACTCCCTAACCATATCATTTTCCCACTCCTTAGCATGGTAGTGGTCCTCATGACTACCAATCGCTATACCAAGTAGTAAGAAAACAAAAATATCGATCTTGTCTTGACAATACTACATTTTTCCAAGCAATTTTGAGTGTAGTAATTGAAATGAAATGAAACAAGTAGCATTGAATGAACTAAATATATCTAGCAACACTCACCAATTGATGGCAAGAGCTCTAGACCATTTTTTCTATTTGGTGAATTTCTGCTATTGTTGAATGTAGGTTTTCATCCTAGTGGTGAGAGTCAAGGATCTACCAACACTCAAGATGATGTGGCAAAGCTACATTTCCTAATAAGCATGTGAAAATTTAGTCAAGCCTTCTAAGCATATAGATTGGTTTCACATTATGTCATAAATTAACAGCAATTGCATTGCTTGTGCTTGAGAGAACACAAAATTTTATCCAGCCATGCCATAAATTAACAAAAATTTCACTACTTGTGCTTTAGAGAACACAAAGTCTTATCCAACCATAGAATTTCAAAAAATTTGATAAATAACCAACATATTCAAAAGGTATCTTCTGATGATATAAATTTGTCAAAACTTAATTGCCAATTGCTTACATTTTCCATTAATTGCCTAGGAAACATGACTGACCTAAATAGCAAGAACTTTAGACTGTGTTTTCTATTTGGTGAATTTATTTTATTATCGAATGTAGGTTTCCATCCTGGTGGTGAGGTTCAAGAATCTTCCAACACTGGAGATGATGTGGCAAAGTTGCATTTCCTAATCAGTCTCCAGATTGGATTAGTCTACATGCAGTTTGGAAGAATTAATATATTGAGATAGGTTATATAATGGTAGCCAAGGGATGGCATGTACCTCTTAGGTTGAAATTCTCTTGGTGATTTCAAGGAAGTTTCCTAAAGTAAAAGCATAGCCATTTGAGTTTTACATTTCAGAAACCAATACAAATGGAGCTGCACAACCAGCTAGGCCCAACAACTACCTCTAAGGTTTGAACTTTTGCCTCTCTGGAGTAATTGCTCCAACCTACCACTTCGCCAAACCTCAATGGAATCTACTAAATATTCCAAACATCAAATGAAGTTGAATTCAATCTATATATCCTAAAACAAAATATTATGTATCACTGAATTAACATAATACACAAGATAAAATGGGCATATTAGTTGTCTAAGCGATAGTTTTTGTAAAGATCTTTGTAGCAGCTCCCATAAATAGCATTGTTTATTTTCACTATATAAAAGAAGATATTTATATTATGAAGAAATAAACAAAAAATTCAAGAGTGATATGCATCGAGCCTATTATTATGAATCCTTAAGGTGAATTTACAAACCTCATAATATAATGATACAATGTAATAACTGCACTAATGGTACTTATCAACCATTGATATCTTCTTTACAAATCACAAAATTAGTAACTTGATTATTGAGGATCCCTACATTTCAATCATTTTCTTTTACATGTCTTATAATTTAATGATCTACAATGTTATGATTGAAATAATGGCAATATAAACCTTTAATATCTCTTCTTTTTTAATATGATTGAAGCAATGATATAAGATTGAGAATCACTTTTCTTGTTAGCGTCAGTAACACCATTATGACTCCCTCTCATGGCACGCTTGGTGTATGTGTAATCCTTTCAATAAGAAAAGACTTTTATTCTCTATGCATGATTTGTTTTCATAGCTTTTGTCAAGCCTTGGTTCATATTTTATGGTCTGAAAAGATCACTATATCACAAGCCAACAACCAAGATGAAAATAAGGCTTTAGAATGCGAAGGTACACTTCCATATGCACAAAAAAGTCTAAAAATTTGAATAACGTTAGAGACCATTATACTTCGCCATTAGGCACTCTACTAAGATGCAAAAATTGTAATTTAAGTTTAACATATGGATGGATGGGAAAGGCTAAAGGTCCCTTGAAGAACTGAAGTGGAAGTAGAAGATAAATCTCTTCATACTATGGATCTCAATGGCTTAATTAAGCATTCACCATAGGAAAAATGGATGTCCACTTCATCAGTTACTTGTAGCTTATTTGATATTGGGTATCGAAGGGGAAAGCAATGGTAGATTGTGAAACAAACAAGTTGGTTGGTGTCGCCACATGCTTCGGTAGTCATGTATGTGAAATGTGGGAGCACAAGCAAGTCACGTGAACTATTTGACAGAATGCCTCATAAAATAAAATATGAAATATCGAGACTTCATTGTATAAACCTGCTTTGAATATGTACCATTACAATTGTTGGCTGATTTTTCCATATCTTCTTTTTTTTGCCAACTTTCCCCTCTTCGACCTGCTTTGACTACCTTGTATCATTGTATAGTGATATCATGTTATGTATGCTTCATTGCAACTAACTACCAAAGAACAATTTCTAACAAATTTATAGGCTTTTTCCTCGTTTCTCAAGTGATTTTCCCTCATGTTTCTTAAGCACTTTTTCCAGATTTGCACTTTCGGATTTTTCAACTTCAAAATCATCCTAGGCCATTACATTGCCACATATTGTAGATATTATTATGGTGGAAATGGTGTATATATTTGGAAACCCAATTCTGATTTGATTTTTCATTATTAATCCATTCATAGGGAACATTCCTACAGCAGAAACATATTTTAGAACTAAAAAATCATAAAATGTTGCAAACTCGTCATAAACCAATCCATTATTTCATGCATGAGCAACAAGGTCATAATTATAAAGTTAAAATTTTAAAAACTTGAAATGGCATTGTAAATTCTTCTTTTATAGTGGATAGAGGATAGAAAAAATGTAGCAAGCATTTACCTGTACCAACACTCATCCTTGCTTATTGGCCATCTAATAGGCAGCTTGTAACCTTCTGGTGAAGGGATTAAACACTCAATTCTTTCAAAATGTGGTGGATAGCGTCACTCCCTAAATTCCAACTTGTGCATATCATACTTCCTCCACACCAAAAATCTAAAACAATTGCAACATGATGTATCTAAAAATAGAAACCCGTGGGTCTGTGCATGGAGTATGATCTTGATATTTGATGCAGCATTCTTCAAATGTTATTGCCTTCTCTTTAACAGTTGAGCACCTCACTTGTAAAGGGGCATGTGGAACTTCTTGTTCTAGAAGGTATCTTCATTCAACATATTGTTTATTTTTATCCTCTCTTATGTAGAGGATTAAAACTTGTATTGGAATAGAACACACCATCATAAAGGGCTTTAAATGGGAGAAGTTTACTTGGCTCTTGTAATCATTGATAAAATGTAGATTCTGGTAATGCTCAACATTTGTTTTGTACTTTATATTGATAATGTGAAAAAGGAAGGAAGACTAAATAACATTATATTAATGTCTGCAAATTACTAGAGTAGGTTATTGGGAGTAAAAAAAAATATAACTTTTAGCAAACATCTGTATTGTGAATCGTGAGTTGGGTTTTGAACTTTTGAAAGCTTATCATAAGGAGGACCAAAAACAAAAAAATAATAAAGTTTCAAACTACATCGTGCTATATCATTGATGTAAATAGCATAACTGAAAGAATTCAATAACTGCAAGTATGAATAGAGGAATGATTAGATGTGGAGAAACAAAAAAATGTTGACAACTGAGGACATTGGGACTTGAAATTCACTCTATATTTTCAAACTCTCTGTTCCTTCTCTGATATGACCATGATTGCTCTAATCTTTTATTTTTTTTTAGTCTACAAAGTAAATTTTTTTACAAGAAGTTAAATTTGTTGAACTCTTGGACCAAGCCCATCGTAGGACTCCCATAAATGTGTTCATATCAACCAACCAACTATGGAAATAACCCTAGATGTTTGTAACATTATATGTTCTAGGAGACACTTGTTTCAGACAAGGTTTGGACTCGTAGGATATGCCTAGCCAGAAAACCTTTCACTGGTAACAAAGATGCCTATTCACATTCAAATTTTTGCATTTATCATCAATTTAATTTTATCATGTCAATATGATTTGAAGTCCAAGGTTGATGAATTCGAAGAAAACTCTTGCAGAGATATACCTATGCAAAGTATATATTATCCAATTTTCTAGTAAATTTCCATATCATACTGTATTGTCACTTCATTTTTATATAATTTGCCTCTAATAGCCTGTACTATATAGTACGGGGTATATAGATAAAAATGTGATATGCTAGATGAAATTATGGCATTGTCATCTCATTTTCACAGGGTTATTGTACTGGTTGATTTCTATATTATGGGGAAGTGTAATTCATTTTTTGCTTCAAATACTCATAAATATTAATGCAATGTGGTAAACTGTGGGATGAGATGGAACATATTTCCATACAGAATGCCACATTTTCATGAAGTGTTAAATTTGTGAACAATCCGAGTGGATTGATTCTACATTTTAATCCATATTAAATTAGCCTATAAAGTTATTGCAAGTTGATTTCATGCATGAGACAAGAAGCAGGGCTGCACAGTATCATCTATTACAAATCAATTTATGAATTGGAGTCCCTTGAAAATTTGAACTGCAAAATAAAAAGTAATAACCGATGATTGCACTCTTCAACATTTACACTTAAGCAAGAAATGTCAATTTTGATTTTGATCATTGTGCTTGTATTCGGATTGGACATATGCCTTCGCTATTTAGTATTTTGATTGAGAATGGAAAAGTATGCTTTAATGTGGTTCGAAAGTCTATAATATTTTGTGGCTTTAAGAATATAAGCTTCTATTAGATCAATTTAAGAATTGACTAAGAAACAATTTTGCCCAAATAATGTGTCACAAAAAGAAAAATATTATCAATTCAATTACAAACTCCTAGTATTATTGTATCAATTATATGTCCTTGGGAACTGATCGAGATGACAAGACATCAAGGAAAAGGCCTAGGTTTAAACACCAGCAGGCTTAGAGCCCAAATGTTTTAGAAAAGAAGTTTCACTTCCAAAACCATTTTTAACATTGGGTACAATAGCAAATTGAAAAGAGTGTAATGGAAAAACCCCCTCAATAAAATTAAATTAGTATTTAGATATAGCTCTCTTGATGATGGATGAAATTAAAAAATGCATTTACCGATGATGCCCTCATTGAGATAAGGGGGATTTTAGCATAGCCCCTTCACTGTGAAATTATGCGCAATATATACCCATCGCTCCCTATATTAAAGCAAAAAGAGTTTTTGCACAAATTCTCAAAATAGTAACAATTTGACCAATTGTTCTAAAATCTAGTTGAAGAATATGAAACAAAAGTTTTATACTATACTCAGAAATTCATAACAGAAAAACAAATCATAAATCTGCTGAAAAAACACACTATTGTTGTTTATTCCACACTGCTTAAATAGTGAATAAAATACTCTTCTTATAGAGTTTATTACAATCAATGAAAGGAAAAAAAGAAAGATAAAAAAACATTCTAAATACTGCATACACATGCAGTTATTCAAAGTTTGATAAAAGAAAAAAAGAAAACAAAAGCTAAACACTATGTATCATGCAAATAGAATGACCATGCATTCTTTAAAAATAGATCATGCAACCGTTGAAACAAGACTGATGACATGCACACTCAGCATCAACCAACACTAGTGAAAATATAGTAATGTGTCAATCGTACCCAACTCCTATATTGCTGCTCATTTTGATGAATCTCGAAACCCTAAATAAAGGAAACGTAACTAAGCCCAAATTATTTTCACTTGTTTTGCTGAGAATCCTCTTTTCCAGCGAGGATTTGGATTTCTTCTCCTCGACTCCCCTCCATTCCTCTTCTAAAACACACAAATAAAATAATAAAATATATTAAAATCAACACCTTATACCTGCAAAAAAACACTGTAATATGCCCCCATTTATCTTTCAGAATGTTGAGCGTTTCTGCTAAAGTTCGACATAAGAGAAATACCCCTGTTGATGTGAAACTAAGCTTCAATAGAGTATGAATTTGCTTCAACCATACCCAACAACCTGTAGATATCTGATGTCGTAAACATTGTTGTATACTTTTATACCACTCTACAATTTCTCTCTTTGTGATAGTTTACAGAGCTCGTATCCTCCATGAATAGATGCTTTGAAAGCAAATTCCATGGACACCATATGTTGTCATTGCTATGCTTGCTCAATAGCACGGGATCATACCTCATGGTGAAAGAGACCTGGACACCTTCCAAAAATAGACGAACAATATCAAGCAGTAGAAATGAATAGATAGAGATAGATATCTGATATTTCATCACAGTTTTATAGATGCGGGCTTGACGAATTAAAACGTGTGAAGTGGTTGAAGCGGTCTTGTTAACAGGGCGTGTGAACTATAGACTTCAAGTGCAAATTTCTGCAATAGACAGGCGTGAGTCTTTTCCGGAAAAACTCTGATGCCCTGTCTCAGGCGTGAGACTTTTCCGGTGGCAAGCCCACGATAAAGAGCCTATCAGCTAATTATTTGAGTTGGCAAAGAATAAGTGACATCAAATTAAGGATGCACACTCCCTTCAACACAAGCAAAATGATTTTATGGAGTGCTATAAATAGAATTAGCTGAGCAAATGAATCTGCATTCCACTCTAGGCAAGAGATCTTTGCAAAATTAGGGATGGACAGCCTGATAAGGCTAGTGAGTGCTAAGAGATAGATGGATTTTTTAGGGAAGATAATGGACCATAGGCTGAAGATGGTCTTAAAAGTTCATCATGGGCTAGTATTGTGGGCGGTGAAATGGGTCCTCAGCAAAGACTTCTTGGAAGTAGATAATAGATACAGAGTGAATACTGATATTTCCTCAAGGTTCGTGGCCACTCTTTTGGACTTAGGAGAGGCTAAGGAAATGGGAAATACCTAGCTTGGGAAATTTATAATAAGATTTTTTTAGGTGTGATCGATGAGGTTATTTAGGCGACGTGGCTTGGCTTCGGCGTTCCCACACCTCAAGACATTTACAAATTAGTTTTAGGAAAATTCACTGTTAGTGATTCACCGTGGGAAAATTCACCGCCATGAAAAATTCATTGCCAAGTAAAATTCACCACTACCACAGGGGAAAATTAACTACATAATTAATATTTTTTAATATATATTTTGAAAACTTTGATTTTTTAATGCGGTGAATTTTACTTGGCAATGCATTTGTCAAGGCGTTTTCCATTTGCCTATACTTGATGAATGAAAATAGGGTATAATAGCTGTCATTTTTGGTGAATTTCAATATAACTACTCTCATGAAACACATGAATAGGGCTAGTAAGGGTTTCTCTTTTCTAGAAAAGGTAATAAAATTGAAACCCATATGTGGAATCAACTAGATAAATTAATTTATAAGAGAAACCCAAGAGGAGTTGGATATGCAAAGCTAAGGAAATAGTGATGTATATTTGAAATATGTAGACTTATAGAAAAGGGCAAGCCTAGGAATGGTATGAATTTTTGAATGTATAATCATGTAACTCTTATTTTTGAATTAATACAAAGCAATTATAGCTACAACTTAATTATTAAAAAAAAAGTGAGCATAAAATAAAAAAGTTTTTTTAGAATTATTTGATAAAAACAAAACACCCATTAGATTTATTATAATTCACAAAGTATACCTATTCAATTTATTTTCAAATATGAATTGTTTTTCCTATAAAAAATTTAAAAAAAAGATATTTTTTATAGTTTAATAGTCAAGAATAAAGATCAAATATGACAATCAAATTATATAAATTTTTGCATTCACTATAATTTATAACAATGAAGTCTTTGAAATTATATAAACTTGAATGCATTACAGTTCATGATTCTGACAATAGTATCCAATTGGGGTTTTGGTGACATTCTTATGATTACAATATTTATATCAATCATTGCTATAATTATGATGCATAAATGATTCATTAATTTATTATAACAAATAATGTGTCTTCATTATGTCATGCATAATATTTTTATATTTAGTTCATGGTACAATTATTTTCACAATACCAACTACTATTTAGTCAAATATTCATATTTAAATAGTAGGTTCTTCGCTTACTCTTTAGCTATGTAGACAAACACCCCACTTTGTGGATACCCTACCAAACAAATTGTAGAACCTAAATGTTCAGTTAATGTGTTCATCTTAACCAAGATTCAATAAAATGATTAGTTTCATCGATCCCCAAAATGGTAGGTTTTCTATTATGGATGCTCTTATTTGAATTTATGAAATTTAATAATGAATCCTACATTGTCTATAGAGTGGGAGATAAGTCAGACCACTAAAAAACATCAAGAAAAAATATCATTCAAGTACTATATGACTACAATAAACAATGTTAGGCCCTTAAATCAACTCTATCTAAATATTCACAAAGTACATATCATCAAAATAAAATCTCAAGTTTCATCTTTGTCATAGACTCACAATAAATCTAATTGAATTGGAGAATTATGAGTGTTTTATAAAAAAAGTCTAGATATCTATGGGATTGATCTTAGATTTTTTTGTAGTGAAAGAGTGTCTTCAGTCTCACTTTATACCATATGTATTAATAAATGTAGATTAAAAATACTTTTGTAATGAAGAAATCAATTTAATAATCTAACACAAATTACATTCATTTCCTCTTTGCAATCTCTCTAAACAAGAATCAATTACAATCCCTCTTTGAATTTATTGCAATTAAAAATGACCTACACAATCTTGGTAACTAATAGTCATCTCCAATTCATCCTTACAATTTCTCTATTTTATTTTCAATCCACTCCAAATTTAAATATATAAAACATCTCTCATCTCACCATACTATTACAAGATGTGTCTATAAAATCATTTGACTTCCAAACTCCTATATTTCCATTTTAATTTTCTTTTAAATTTATATTTACCTTAGTCTAAAAAATAATTTGCTTGCCTTATTTCCCTCACCATCTTGAAATCTATATCTCTATCAACTTTCCTTTAATGTTCACATACGAGAGGAAAAAAAATTATATGAGGACAACTAAAACATATGATATGTTTTTAATGAGCATTTAATACTCGATTCATTATTTCCATGTTCTATAAGAGTGTGGCCTCCTGAATCACAAGTGAACATGGATTTTTATTATTTATTATTTTAAACAAGAATAGAAATTAATGAAAACAAGTATGCATCATGTTATTAGCTTTTCAACTTGTATTTCAAAACTAAAAATTAAAGTCTATTATGAGAAATCGTAAAAAATTAAAGTCTACTCTAAGAAATC
The DNA here is from genome assembly GCA_007258455.2 of Sequoia sempervirens. Classification (NCBI taxonomy): domain Eukaryota; kingdom Viridiplantae; phylum Streptophyta; class Pinopsida; order Cupressales; family Cupressaceae; genus Sequoia; species Sequoia sempervirens. The sequence goes on from VDFB02020757.1 coordinate 19,164, forward strand.
GTCTATGAGTATTCATAAGAAGAAAAAATATTAAATTAGTTATATATTACAAAGTATTTTATTGAGACAAATTTTACTTTTTCTTTCTTAAAAGTATATTTGTTATTTTGAATTGATTCAATTACATGTTTAGTTGGAGTTTATGAAACTTCACAAGTACACTTAAAATTAATTAATATAAATTGGAGTTTAATTAGTCATAGTTATTAATTTGATTGAATTAATTAATTAATGACCAAAACTTTATTATTAATTAACACAATTTGAGACTTTATTAATCTTACTATACACTAGATATTTTGATTAGTTCTAATCGTATACCATAGTGAATTTAATGAATAAATAGTTTAATCAAATGTACAATAAAAATTAATAAAACTTTATGCTAATTAGTTATAGTTTGATTCCCCTCCCCTTTAGTGTTAAGATGCTTTAACATTGAATTATTGACCTTTTTTGGCTATTTGGTTCCTTTTTGGTGTATTGCCTACTTTTTGTTCATTAAGGTTGTCTCAATAGAATCCAAGAAAAATAACTAAGTAAAATCAAAAGGGCATGTGCATAAAGATGAGGGACCAAAAGATGGCCACAAATACCTTTTGGTCCATGAAAAGAAAAGGTGAGCACATTATAATGCACTCTCATTATTTCTCTATTAAAAAAAGAGAGAGATTGAGCTCATTTGAGCTCAAACCTATTTTTACCAAGCCTTGATGTAAGAAAGGAAAAACACAAGTGCATTTGTGACATCTCGAGTGAATGCAAGCCAACATAATGCCACCACAATGTGTGTGAGGTCAAGGGGGTAATATTTTTAAGTTTTTAGTGGTTTAAATGAGAATGAATTTTTTTTACATTTATTTTGATTCATTTATTTAAAATTTTAGGAATTGAAAATTCCTCCACACCAAACACTAATTCATAAACGGTGTGGAAGGAATTCCCACTAAATAGAAAGTAGAGCCTAACCCTCTTGAAACTCCTCCATATATCCCTAGACCTCCTTGTGACATGTATAAGAAAATTTATTAGGTCAAATTGAAACCAACAAAAATGAACTCCAAACATTGATTGATATATTAAAAAATCCTAAAGAAACTACTTCATATTGGAGAGATATCGCCTTATTATTGGAATCTATCATTTCACATACAGATTGCATATGTGGCCAGATAAACATATGGTCCAATCATAGGGAGAACATATAGTAATTCAACTCTACAAATTTATTGTATAAATAGTTAAGAGAATATAATTGAAATTTGATTTGTGTGGATTTTTTATTAATCTAAAAACCAATGCACCCTTACACGGAAGTTACAAGAGATTCCCTATTCATTTGTTTCAACAATAAGGAATAAGGGAAAAAATTAAATAGATGGTGGATGGTTTTTTACTATCCTCCATATAACAACAATGAGGTCCCATAATGTTCCTTGAGAAAACTCTTTTTTGAGTTTGTCCTCAATGAGATCCTAAATTATTTTGATATGCTATATTTTAAAGGTAGAGGAAAAGGCTCTACACAAGATAAGGAGGGGGAACATTGTGCCTAGGACCATATACTAAGACCCTTAGGCAAGCTAGACATTAATCATGTGATGATCCCTTCCATTGTGAATGAAAGTGTTGAGATGGATAATTTATAGTCAGTTGGTTATTTGACACAAATATTACATAGTAGTCCATTTTCATAGGGTATTGAGGATGAGACTTTCAAGCATTGATGTTCGCCTCACCTTTCCCATAACTATGGATTTATCTATGGCTATAAGTCAGAGGATGCTAAGGGCACACACACACACTATAGATGATGTTCTAGAGTTTTAGGAGTATGGTAGACAAGGCCATGATAATGATACATTTGTGTTAGATAATATCATTTTGATGGATGAGTTTCTCAATAGCCCCTTTGAAATTGATTGAAAAATATTTTTAATAAGGTTCTAAAATTACCATATTTTCTTTTGATCTAGCTAAGATTAACTATATTAATCTATTAAAAATTAAAATTAATGTAAATTATATGTAATGAAATTTTAGGGTCAAAGTATTCATCCTACATCTATCAACCCTTCATCTCTTAATTATGTAACCATGTCAATTCCATAGATATGTAACTTGTAACAAAATATTAAATAAATCACATGTAAATTATTTGTTCATATATCATTATTAATCTTAAAATTAGCATTTGATAATGAATAGGTGAATGTTCAACCTTCAACATCAACACCAATAATTGGTGGTAGTAGTTGTATGCCAACTTTCATCAAGGTAAGTTTTACTAGTTTTAAACATTATGTTTGCAAATAATGTTAGGTATCTTTTGATCAAATAGTGTAGTTCTATTTTTATTTGATGCCATCAATTCATATCCCTCTTGATATTCATGGCACAATGGAGGTGATCATTATTGCAATAGTTTTGTCTTTGATGCCTTTAATAGAGGTATGCATTGGCAATGCAAATTTTATTTTGTATTTCTTATTTTATCCCACATCATTTAGTGTAAATTTAAATGATATTCATATTTAGTCTAATTTATTTCTTCATTCTTATCATAATTGGTTATAAATCTAATTCATGTGCCTACCTCTCAAATAGATAAAGAGAAATAAAGAATGATTGAGGCAGATTATCAACTTGTAGTAAGTGACTATTCACTTATGGTATTGCATATTTCCTTTTTTCTACATTAATGTGCATATTGTTTGATTGTATTAAAATAGGTGGACATCTAAAATTATTTAGAGAGGAAGTACAATTAATGGATTTGAAAGTAACAACTATGAGTTGTATCTCCATCTTCTTGATAAACAAAGTCATCAAATTTTCCATCTTAGTCTATAAGACTAACATACTATGATGTTTTGTTGTATGCCTAAATGGCTTTGTTGTACATACATATTTGTGTAGAATCTAGAGGGTAAGTCACTTGCCATGGTTTCAGTGAGTTTTTTTTTGGGAAATCTATATGCAACCAACTTATGGTATTGCATATTTCCTTTTTTCTACATTAATGTGCATATTGTTTGATTGTATTAATAGGTGGACATCTAAAATTATTTAGAGAGGAGGTACAATTAGTGGATTTGAAAGTAACAACTATCAGTTGTATCTCCATCTTCTTGATAGACAAAGTCATCAAATTTTCCATGTCAGTCCATAAGACTAACATACTATGATATTTTGTTGTATGCCTAAATGGCTTTGTTGTACATACATATTTGTGCGGAATCTAGAGGGTAAGTCACTTGCCATGGTTTTAGTGAGGTTTTTTTTGGAAATTTGTATGCGACCAACTCATTTTTTTGCCATATTTTATTTCATTCTAAAATAATTCTAATGTTATTATTTTTTAATTAAAGGCATTGGTTCTAGGCTATCTATGGTTGTTTTCATATATGATATTATTGTAATACCTAGTTTTACATCCCTATTTGTTTCTTCATGAAGAGATATCTTGAACCGTTGGAAACCTAGGAAACCTAAATATGTTGTTTGGACTGTTAGAGAGTTATGAAGTCATTGTACTTAATTTTTTATTTTGACTGTATAAGTTTTTTTCTTCAAAATAAAAAATTATGCACAATAATATTATGGACTGTGAAGATCATATGTCTACAGTTATGAAGTTGTTAATCTATCTTGTTATATTTATCATGCTTAAATGAAATTCATAAGTACCTGAAGAGCATTGAGCTTTTGATAAAAAAATTGTCTTTCCAGACGTTGGTTCAAGAGATTGCATAAGATTTGAAGGTATGAACAAGCAATATGCTAGATTTGTACTTTGTTGGTTTGGGATTCTTTGTGAAACATGTAATGCATTTTAAGGAATTTATATGGTTTTAAAGATTTGACAGCTTTTAGTAGTTGCCTATGAGTTGAATTTTATTTCTATACGGTAAAAATACTTTTTGAAAACTTAATGGTAGTGTCTACACAATATTTAGATTTTGATGTGATTAGGGTTTTAAAAATGGGGAATGAACTAATGTATCTTTAGATTTGAATGATGAATTTAAATTTTTAATATATATACCTTTCTAGGGGTTGATTGAAGAAATTGCACAAGATTTCAAGGTATAAACAAGCACTATGCTAGATTTTTGCTTTTTTGGAATGGGATTCTTTGATGACACATGTGATGTATTTTAAGGAATTTATATGGTTTTAAAGCTTTGGAAACTTTTAGTGGTTTTTTGTGCACTGAATTTTATTTTTTACAGTAAAAATATTTTTTTGCAAACTTAATGGTAGTAGTGTTTATGCAAGATTTCTTTTGTTGCTATTAGGGTTTTTAGAATTTGGGGCATGAACAAATGTGTCTTCAAATTGATTGATGAATTTACTATATATATATATATATGTATATATATGTATATATATATATTCGGTGATTTTGTCTTCGTGGATAAATTTTTCAATTTCAATTCCTCCTTTAGAACTCACTAGTGAGTTGGATGGGGTATGAACTAATGCATCTTTAGATTGAATGATGAATTTATTTTTTTAATATATATATATATATATATATATAATTTTTAGTTTCAGTTCCTCCTTTAGAACTCACCAAGTGAGTTGAATGTGGTATTTCACTCAATATCAGTATTGCAGGACATTGTAGGTTGTCTTGTAGGATTTAAGTTGTGGCCAAGCATACACACCTTTTGGTATGGGTATCACAATGTTGAACTTCTTATTTGTGTTAAAATATCATGTATTTTATGACTATTTTCTCTAGTTTTATCTTGAGCAATGTAAAAGGCTAGTTTGTCTTTACTCTAATAGGAAAATATTGTTGAGGTTGCAACTATAAGGCATTCAATGTTAGGAATTGCAAGAAGATTACTACCAATTAAATGCAAATTATAAAAAATTAAACAAAGGAAATAATAACAACAAGAGACAACAAGAGATTTAACGTAGATCACCCAAACTCAAGCTACGTCCACCAAGAGAGTCCAAATTTATTATTCACTTCCAACAAATGTAATTTACAAAGACTTGCAGTAATCAAATTAACCATGATTTCCACTATTGTTCACACAAATACACACATTGTGCTACATGCACATGTTGCTTAACCCGTGTTTTCATAGCCTGTCATGATTCATGACCTACAACTTCACATTTCCATTCACATGCCCTTGCAACATCAAAACTGAAATCCATTCAACTATTTGACTTCCTCCTGTGTGGTACTACTTGCGTTCCAACTTGTGACCATTGAAATTCCACGTACAAATAAAACTTTTCATATTTTGGGGCAGATTTCTAACTATTTTTCAATTGTTCTTTAATTGTATTTCAAATACAAACTCACAACAATTTCTCTATTAAAATAATGGCCAATTTTTGCTTTGGGAGTGTTATCCCTAGCAACCCCTACTAGGGTTGTTCCCCCCAAACCCCCACTATGGGCTCTGCCCCCGGGCCCCTGCTAGGGGAATAATACCCTTGAACCCTGCAAGAGGGGATCTTCCCCCTTGCATTCCCCCATTGATTGATTTGGGGGGGAACATGTCAACAAAAGGGGACACTTTAACCTTTGAGTTTGATTAGGCTCCATATAACAACATTCAACTTATTGGAAATAACTTACTCATCAATTGGTCAAGTGTTGTGGATTCCAATGTCTTTAGGCTACTTCGAACATCCTACTAGTTTATTTGGTTGGGATATTCCACTTCCTACCATGTTATTTTTCATCCATTTGTACTAAGGGATGTTTTTATGGACGTGTTTAGTTAATTAACATTGGTTTTCATGATGAAATTTTGTTCTGCCATGTTGTTGGGGTTATCTATTCATTACTTGATAGGCTATATTAAGGATAAGGTTTTGGTCATCATCCTATCTCATGATGAAAGCAACTTCTCACTAAACAATTTTTTTGAGGTTTTTTGGTGTTACATGGTGGTTTTCTTTGACCAATTAAACATTCCTTACCTCACGCTTGAAAATAAACATTGTCTTGCATTTAATATTCAAATATCAAAATCAAATCAACTTTTTGCATGTATGAAATCTTGTCTAGCCCTAAAACCCTAATATTTTTGGATCCATTTATATTTACTATGAATAGATTGAAGTAACAACTATAGGGAGCTTGGTTTTGGTTCATCTCATTCTAATCTTTTTTTGTTGTGGTAGGGCTTGATAAATTTTTCTTGCAAACTCTACCCACTTTTGTCTCATTGACATTAATCACAACATGACACAATTTGTGTAGAATCTTGAGGTAAGGCACTTTCCATGGTCTCAATGATTTTTGCTTTTTGGAATTTGTATGTAGCCATATCATTTTTCTATTGCATTTTGTTTCATTCTATGACTGAGAGTAGTACACAGAGATGGTAGCATTGTGAATTAAATCATGTTTCCTAATTCTACATTCTAAATATTAGACCATGTCCATCTATTGATTAACTTCAATAAATCAACATTCAAATTACATTTGAAATTAGAGGCATAATATAGAAAGGATTGCATAATGAGTCACTTGGGATCCAAGGATTACAACCTTCACATCCAAGTACAGTTTGAGGTGACTTGTCAAGTTAAATCTTCTAGTCAACCATTTTCCTTCAGGCACAAAAATTTGTACCCCAACTTTATCAAAAAATGTGTGAATGTAGAAGATGACATTTTGAAGGCATAAGTATTAACAATAACTCTATCTCCCACCACACCAAACTTAGTAATAGTCACACTATGAAGCCTTAATGGTATTTCTCTACTCTCTTTGCTTTCCCTTTGATGTTGCTCCTACAAGTGAGTATCAAAGGAATTACATCCCTTGAAAGCTTCATGTCTTCCATGGAAAATCCCAACCTAGCTTTAGCAATGCAGATGTGAACTAGTAGAAAAAGTTGAAACATTAGGATGGTATGCCAAATGCTTTGTTAGTTCCCTACCCAAAACAATATATTATGGTTAGGGTTAGGCTCAATTGAGTTTAGTTCAATTAAGGTTAGGATTAATTTTCAATTAGGGTTAGGGTGCAATTAAATTTACAACTAGAGTTCAGTTGGGTTTAGGATTCAATTATGGTTAGGGTTTTATTGCCTGGTTAGATTTAGAGTTCAATTAGGGATAGTGTTCACTTAGGCTCACTTACTATTAGTGTTAGGGTTTAATTAGTGTTCCTATGATAAACTTGGGTTACCTTTGGCTCCTAAAAATGATAGTATTGCTTCAAACTAGCCATTATATGATTTGGATTATGGGAATTTTATTTCATTAAGATGGAGTGTAGATAAAAATGGTTGGCTTTGTTGCACTCTTGTACTTTATTGATAGATTTCTCCTGTTATACGCAACCTACTATTTTTTGTGAGTTTCATCAAGTGGAAGGTATTAAGGAATTTTTGTTGAGTATGATAGACAAAGCTAAAAAGGTGAAGGAAAAAGAAATTAATCTTGATAGCAAACTCATTTTGGTAATTGAGAAGCTTTAGTGAATTCAATAAGAGCTTGAGAAAGTAGGAAAAATGTATTTATGAGGGTTTTGTTTTTTGTTTGGGAATCTCCTTTTGATTATTTGGTAAAATTTACTCACGAAGTGAAGTAATTTTCATTTATATGGCACAATTGTTTGGTAAATTTCCACAACTTTATCAATTGAGCATATCCAATTCTACATACAATTCAAGTAACGTTTATGCTATTATGATCTATGGTTAATGTAAATTGAATAGTTTTCTAAGGAAGTAAGTGACTAAGTGTTGGAGGCGGAGCAAAAGTATAATGAGATACAAATATGTATGTTTTTGACTGTGCATCTCTAATATCTTATTCACTTTAATACAATATAAAATACACGTATTATTTTTTAATTTTTTGCTTTTCATAAGTTAATAAAAACTAGTCATGAATTCTTCTTCCTATATACCTCTATTTTGTAAAACCGTGACATTAGATTTCTTCCTTGAAATGAAACATATTTTAAGCACATTCATGATACCTACTTCCAATTTTGATAGATTTTCAAGATTCGTTTTATCACACAGTGATAACTACAATGAATCTAAATATTCCCTATTTGGTTCTTTATCACTCTTTAACCACATGCATGCTTTACAATGCTTTCTTGTTTTTCCTTTCATTGATTAGTAATTGATTATCAAATGACTTAAAGTCATGACATGAATTTCTCAATTTATGTGGTAAAGAGGTGGTAGCAAACTCTTGCTTAGATGTTGTGCCAAGCATGGTAAGAAATGATCCTTGTATGTTCCACCATTGCCTTCTTGGGCTTGCAATTTCAATTTTCTCATTCATTGGTTGGGTTACAAGTTCCATTCTCATCAAGGTCTTTCATGTTGCTCTTACCTACTAAGAAATTTCAATGTGGACATCTACCTCCTCTCTTGCCAAATTTTGTGTTCCCTTATCATTGGTTGCTCACTTCTTTACTTCATTTTAGAAGCAACCCTCCTTAGAGTTTGTTTGCATCTTTTTTTAATTATTTTCTTTCATGTTATAAAATTTCACCATATTATCATTGTAAAGATTTGATTTCTACAATTGTTTTATGATAAATTAGGTGCACACCAATTTAGTGGTATAAATATAATTTCATTCCAACTGAAAAAAAGAGAGTAGTAGAATGCATTGTGCTCAAAGAAGTTATTTTCAACATGTGAATAAAGTCCAAGCTCATCTTTATTTGTTTTGTAGGGAAATTACCACCATAGCTCAAAGAAGGCATATAATGTATTGTGCTCAAAGAAGCTGTTTCCATCATGTGAATAGAGATCAAGCTCATCTTTGTTAATTTCTTCCTTTAATTCCTCTACCATACTACGATGAACTTGTGTCACTTATTGTGGAATAAAAATTGAGATGAAGAGTCAATTTATATCTTTAGCTTCAATTAAATGCTATGTAGAACTTGATAAACATTTTCCACTTTGTTGGGAAAACAACCACCCCTACAAGTGAACCCAAGGAAAACCCAAACCTCTAACCATAAAAGTAAAAGAACAATTACTTATTAATGATTTAATTTTGAACAATGGATGACAGTTATGCTCCACTAAGCAACTCTGTCAAATATTTATTCAAATATAATTCTTTAGTCCTTAGACATTATCTTAGATTAACATGCCAATAAACATTTTTTAAAGATATATCCATTTTTTGAAAAACTATGATGGAGAGTGCAGGGGGGAGAAGCTCTGGGACGAGGATTTTGAAATCATCTGAATCTACTAGTGATGAAGATGATTCATATAATGATGTTTTTAGTGGCTGGCGGGAGGTGGTTCATTAGCATAGGCTACTGGACTCTGTTGAGTTCTTCTCTCTTTGCGTAAGTTTTTAGTGGCTTTGCTTATTGATGTTCTGGTTTGTGTCCTTGTTAGAGTCCTACGGTGTGGGGTAGATCCTAGTCACTGTTGGTTGTGATGTTGGTGTTGGCATTGGGGCTGATGGGGGCCTTCTATCTCTCCTTTCCCTGGCAGTGGTTGATGATGCGCGAGGATGTTGCATTGATGTGTTTTATGTGGCTCTCCCCTTGGATGTCCTTGTTTGGCTAGGAGTGGTTGTTGTTGTTCTTGGCATGATGGGAGGAGGCATTTTTCCTCTCTGGGTTTGGCTGAGTTTTCCCCTTGGTTTTCTTCTGGATGCTTTCCCAATGGTGGGTGTGGATGTACGTTGGCTGCTTTTTGATTGGTTGGATGTTGAATGGGTTTATTAATAGTTCTATTCAGTGTAATAGGATGGATTGGTGGCTCCTAATGTTGGCATGTTCTGCTTCCTGCTTCCTCTTGGTTGTCCTTCGTTTCTTCCTGTTGTGCATTTGGAGGCTCTCTTTTGGGGGTTTTTATTTTTAGAATGGGTTGGTTTCTTCTTGTTCCCTCTCTGTGGAATGGTGGTGTTTCCCTCTAGCCAGTTGTGTGGAGTTTTGGCTCATCTTTGGCCCTGATTGGTGTGTCGGGTAGCTTGGTGTTCTTTTTTGTTGGGCCTTCTCCTCATTCCTGTCTTGTTGGGCTTCCCTTGTTCCTCGTAGGACTTGGTTATTCGTGTTCATTCTGAGTTTGGGACTTTGCTTTCGGTAGCCCTTTGGCCTGTGCCTTTGGTGTTGTTGATGGTTGTGTTTATATCCCCTATTTTTGGTGGGGTGATTTTGTCTGGGCTGAGTGTCATTCTTATTTTGTTGCCCCAATTGTTTTCTTTGGTTAGGGATGCTTTTGGCTTGCCCTCTTCAAAAGGGTTCTCTACTCTCATTCTTAATGAGGTGGTGATGGAGCTGGATGTTTTGGATTTGAGGTCGCTGCTGAAGTTTTGCTTGGTTGCGGTGTGTTTTTTGGGTTCTTTTCTGTTGGTGATTTATTGGCTGAAGGCCCCTATTGTTTTGGACTCTATTTAGATCAGTTGTGGCTTTTTTCTCTTAGATGGGTGGTTCTCACATTTTAATCCTTGTCCCTAGATGGTTTTATTCCTGGTGCAAGGTTTTCTGAAGGATGCTATGATTGCTTGCTTGGCTACTATGTTGGCTTTCCCCTCAGGTCCTATCGAGGTGGACCTCCCTCAGTTATGGTTCTTATTGAGGTGGGTGGTTCTCCTATGGAGGTGGAGGCTGAGGGTGTTGGTGATTTCTGGCTATGGTGGTTTAGCTGATTGTGTCATCCTTTCCAATGGACCTGGGAGCTCACTCCTTTTGAGGAGTTGGAGTTGGTCTTCTGTTACCAGGCGAGTTTGTGCTATAGGGAAGCTGATTTCTTGTAGTTCTTTATTGTGGAGCACAAATCCCCTATTGAGGTAGGGTGTTTGGTCTCAATGGTTTTGCTTGGTATTTGGGCCTTGTTGGTGGTTTACACCACTGTGGTCTTTGCTCTTTTGGGCTCAAACTTGAATGATCTAAGAGGTTGGTTTGCTGATGCTTGGCTACTTTAGGTGATGATCAAGTTTATCTAAGGGTGTTGTATTTGGGGTTTTAGGCCCTCACTTGTCTATTTACTGTAGCGTATGTAGTCATGTTAATATGTTAGAAGCTGCTATGGAGTTGTTGTTGGTTTATGGTTTATTTTAATTACAGCTTGCTTTTTGTGTACTGGGTTTCAAGCCCCATCGAAACCTGCTTTTACCTCTAATCAATTTTTTTTTTTAAGATATTTTTATAAAATTCTTGGTTTCTCTATTGATCCAATGCTACTTTCAAATTTATAAGATATTTTATATAAATTAAAATTGACACAACCATTGCACCTCCATTACAATCTTGGTGTAAAATGCCCAAGTTATTAACCAAAACAAACAAACCACTAAAAGCATGAATCAAAATTCATAGAGAGATGATAGCTTGAAGACAAATCATTAGTCTTAAGTCAAGATTGTATTTCAAAATTGTATACACAAAAAATACTCTTCTATACATGAGATATTGCAAATTAAATTAATATATCTTCTATGCATATATAAAATTGTAATCTCTAACATATATTAACTTAAATATAATTTTATATTGGCAAAATCTTTGCACCTCCTCATGGTGAAAGTGTTAGTAATTAATATATCTTATAATAATTCTAATAGGTTTAATTTTATTTTGTATTTTGATATTTTATTAATATATTATGAATATTATTTTTTTCTTTATAAAAATATATCTTTAAAAAGTCTTTATGTTTTTATTAATACATTTAATATAAAAAATGGAAATATCAAAAAAATTATGATTTTAACAATAAAATTATTTTAATGATAATTCATAATTTTTTATTTTTTCAAAATCATTTGTTAAATGTTTTATAATAATGTTAAATAATAAAATCAATTATAATTTATATTTATAATATTATTATTATTAATACACAAATTAAAAATTGAAATAAACATGTTATTAAGCTGAAAGGCTTCTTACACTCACATCAATGAGTATGTGTACATTTTTATTCTCCCCATTAAAATTGACGTCTACTAGCCTGCCACAAAGTAATATTATATTTAAGATTTTTTATATTTGTAAGCTTTTAAAGCATGCATTATCATCATCTTTTTATACTTCTACTATATATGAAATTTTAAAGAAAATATAATATAGTATTCTAATTTTAATATATATAATTTTACGTGATTTTTAATTTATAATATTTGTTATGGAAATACATATTAATTTACACTTTCATATTAATTTACAATATTTTCATGCTTTTATAATTTTTAGAATATTTTTAACAAGATAATCTTAAATATCTAATAAAAAAGTTAAAAATAAATACAATATTATATATATATTGAAATCAATATATTTCTGAAAAAAACAATGCTCGTTGATCTCAAAAAAATAGCCTGATTGCATGCTTCCCAAGAAAATAACTAAAAATTGATTTTGGAACGGATGGATGGCGTTTCTGAAGCGTGCGGGTCGAGCTAGGGCGCGCGCGCCCTAGCCTCCTTCTGGTTCTGTCTGAGTGTGCGCCGTGGGGAGGAAGTTTCTGCTTGGGGGGCGTTGGCTCCTGTGTTTTTCTGCCTCTTTCCTCTCTGTTTGTGGTGAGCGGGGGTGCTATTTTGGCCGGCGCTGCTAGTTTTTCTCTGGCCCTTTCTCTCTGCGTTTTGTGGTTGGGCATTGTTCTGGGTGCTGCCGGCGGGGGAGGGCGTTTCTTACTGTTTGGCCCGTGTGGGGCTGTCTGTGTTGAGCGCAGGGGGTGTCTGGTGTGCGGCCAACCCTCGGTGGCTGAGGTTCTTTCTCTTTTGGGAGTCGGGTCTCTTTCTTCTTTTGTTGCTTGTTCTCCTGAGTGTGACTTTGCGCTTACCCTTTTTGGGGGCGATCTGTGGCTGGAAACCCTTGGTGTGGGGCCTTGGACTCTCGTGGGCTCGAGGGTTTATTGGCTTGCTTGGACTTTCTTCTTCCACCTATGGCTCAAAGGGAATCGTCTGGGGTGGGAAATAAGTTGGATTTCCATTCTGCAGTTGGCTCGAAACCTTTGCTGCAGGGATCTCAAATTTACAACAATAACTTATTTGCTCAGAATTTGGAGAAGACCGAGTTGGGATCATCTGGGGGGTTTCGGCTGCCAAAGATTAATGGATGCCTGGAGAGGTGCAAAGAGAGGCCGAATGTGGTGATCCCGATGGAGATGCTGGCAGAAGACATTGAGTATTACTCTCGACACTCCCTTTACTGCAAGTTTTTGGGGTTAAAAATCTCTTTGCAATTTTTGGAAGCTTGGGCTCAGCGAACATGGTTGCCGGAAGGTGAGATGGAGATTAGGCTTCTTGCAAACAGCTATTTTATGGTTACCTTCGATTGCATGTCAGACAGGATTAAGGTCTTCGAAGGAGGCCCTTATTTTTACAATCAGGTGGGCTTGTTTATCAAGCCATGGCATGCAGGCTTCGATCCAGTGGAGGAGATTCCTAGTAGAGTTCCAGTTTGGGTTAGATTACCAAGGCTTCCTGTCGAATGTTGGCGTGACGATGTTTTGCATTTGCTTGCATCAATGCTCGGCAAGCCGGTGGGCTCTTCACAGCAGACACAGTTCAGAAAGGTAATGACTTTTGCTCGGTTCTGTGTGGAAATTGATTTAAGTAAGCCTTTGCCAGACTCTCTAGAAGTTTGTGCAGGATCTTATACTTGGATTCAACAACTTGACTATGAAACTTTACCATTTAGATGTCGTTTGTGTCATGAATATGGCCACTTACTGCGTAGATGTCCAAGGGCCAAGCCTTTGGAGACCAACTCTTCTCAACCCTCCAGTAGCCTGCCGAGGGTGGACAAGGGCAAAGGCCCTATTCAGGGTAGTGGTACTGGGGAGGAAGGATTTATTCCTGTTAAATCTCGGAACAAAAATAAGGGACATAAAAGAAGTATGAAAGAGAGGCAAGCTGAGGATACTCTTAATAGATTTGAGGTCTTGGAGGATCTTAGCCAACAGGAAGTAAATCCAGGTCTGGTTGATTTGGATCAAGGAGTTTTGGGTTCTGATCAGCAGGGGCAATTGGTGGAGCTGGGGCAAGAAAACCCTCAGGTGGAGGGTTTGGGCCTTCAAGAGGTGGAGTTATCTGGTGGAGGATCTAGTCAGGGAGTGATTGATCTCAGAATCTCTCCTGATCCAAGGGTGGATGGGATCGTGCACTTAGATTCCGATCTTAAGATGGAAGCTCAGAAAGATTCAGGTAGTGTTGTGGTGAAGGATAGTGAGGTTCTGTCTCATTCCGCACGACGGTCTGGCTCAGAGGGGGGAAAAATCAGTAAGCCTTCTCCTCATTTGGGTATACTGCAAAAGGATCTTAAGAAAGGAGGGGCAGAGAAAGTTGCTAAATTGGGTAGGAAAAAGGACTTGGAGAAGATTAAATTGATAGGGGAGAATTTGGTGGACTCAGGGTCAGTCAAGACTCTGGATTCTCATTTTGCAAACCCTTTAAAATGATTGTTTTATCATGGAATGTTAGGGGCTTGAACAGTGGCCCTAGACAAAAAGCTGTTCAGAATTTAATCAGGTGTCAGTCTCCTGATATTCTCTTTTTGCAGGAGACCAAGCTCTCAGTGGAATGTATGATGGGTCTTCTACCCAAACTTTGGATGAGTGGGGATTGCCAGTGTATTGGTGCACAGGGTTCGTCTGGAGGGGTGGCCTGCTTTTGGAACCCTCAGAAGATTTGCCCTCAGTGGTGGATGTCCTTCAAATCCTCTATTTCTATGGTGGCCTCTTGCTATGAGACTGGGGAGTTGGTTCTTTTTTCCAATATTTATGCGCCTATGGATATGCAGGCCAAGCAACTTTTGTGGTCAAATATCCGTTATATTCGAAGTCTGGTTCCTTACCTCCCGTGGGTTATTGGGGGTGATTTCAATGCTATCACTGAGATTGCTGAGAAACGTGGTGGTACCAGGAGATTGGAGGCATCAGCTCTTTTGTTCCAGGACAATATTTCAGCTTTGAATCTCATTGATATCAAGCCCGGCAATGGTCAGTTCACCTGGAACAATCGGAGGCCCGGAGAGAGTTGCATCGCAGAGCGTCTGGATAGATTTTTGGTGTCTTGCTTTTGGGTTGGCGATAGGTGGACTTCTAGCTCGGAGATTCTGGACTGGAGAGGTTCAGACCATTGGCCTATAAAACTTATGATCCTTTCGGTTGGGCGATCTCACATGCCCTCCTTCAAATTCCAGCTTATGTGGTTGCGTGATCCTGATCTCCATGATTATGTTGCTCGGTGGTGGCGTGAGGGCAGACCATCTTTCGGCATGGCAATGTATGTCTTTTCTAAGCTTCTTCAGTTTGTTAAATATAAGCTTAAGCGTTGGAATAGGCAATGTTTTGGAAATATTTTTAAGGCCAAGTCTGATGCTCAAGCTAAGTTGGATGGTGTTACGAGGGAGATTAGAGAGAAGGGGGTGACTGAAGGTCTGTTGCAGGAGGAAGCTAGGGCCTTGAAAGCGTTGGAGGAATGGGAATTAAGGGAGGAGATCTTTTGGAAACAAAAAGCTCGTATTGATTGGCTGCAGGAGGGGGATAAAAATTCTGCTTTCTTCTTTAATTCTGTTAAGGCGCGGAGGCATGGTAATTCTATTCCTGTTCTGGTTACAGATAGGGGTGTGACTGTAACTTCTTTTCAGAGTATTTCAGATGAAGCTGCCCATTATTTTGCCTCCTTGTTTAGAGAGGATCTACAAGGGAGTTCAGTTGAGGAAGTTCAGGTTCTCTCTTGTATCCCTCAGTTGGTGTCTAGGGAGATGATGGCGGATCTTATGGGTGAGGTCACCCTTGTGGAGTTGGAGGGGATAGTTTTTCAGATGAAGAAAGGAAAAGCCCCTGGCCCTGATGGCTTCCCGTCGGAATTCTTCCAAGAATTTTGGGAGATCATCAAACTTGATTTACTTGAGGTGGTCAGGGAGTCGCAGCGGAATAAGCAAATGTTAAAGGCCCTGAATTCTACTTTTCTTGCGCTTATTCCCAAGTGCGAAGGGGCTGATAGGTTGAACCAATTTCGGCCTATTGCCCTCTGCAATGTGGTGTACAAGATTATTTCAAAGCTTATTGCTAATAGGCTAAAAAAGTGGCTGCACTTGCTTATTTCAGAGGAGCAAAGTGGTTTTGTGGAGGGCAGACAGATTTTAGATGGGATTGTTATAGCCACGGAGACTATCCATTCTATGGCCAATTCTCGGGATAAGGCTATGTTTATCAAACTTGATATGGCAAAGGCTTACGATAGAGTTAGATGGTCTTTTCTTCAGAAGATCCTGGCTGCTTTCGGATTTGGGGCGGAGTGGATTCAATGGGTCATGAGTTGTGTCACGTCAGTTTCTTTCTCAGTCTTAACTAATGGGGAGCATTCTGAGTTGTTTGGCGCATCTCGTGGAATTAGGCAAGGTGATCCTCTCTCCCCTTATTTGTTTATTCTACTTGTGGAAGGCTTGGGGCGCCTTCTAAGAAGACATGTGGGACTGGGCCTTATTCAGGGGTGGAGATGGGGAGGGGATTTACCCCCTCAATCCCATTTGCAGTTTGTTGATGATACTGCCTTGATGGGGGCAGCCACCATTCGGGAGGCAACAAATATCCGGAGGGTGTTGGATATGTATCTTGAAGCGTCAGGGCAGTCAATTAATGACAGGCAAGTCTTCCATCTACTTCTTTAATACTCCTGCTCTTATCCAGAGGAGAATTGCCCTGATTCTTCGTTTTCAGGTTGGAGCTCTTTCGCTGTCTTACCTTGGGCTTCCTATCATGGTTGGAAGATTGGCAAGGGACTCGTGGCAGCCTATATTGGATAAGTTTCGATCGCGAGTTACTCATTGGACCAACCGTTGGTTATCCTTTGCTGGGCGGGTTCAGTTGCTGAAGTCCGTGGTCCAGGCTCTCCCCATTTATCGGGGTATGCTCCAAGTGGCCCCGAAGGGCTTTATTTCTGAGTTGGATTCGATGGCTAGACAGTTTTTATGGGCAGGCAATCTGATGTCTTCCAAGTGGAGTCTAGTTAGATGGGATATGGTTTGTTGCCCTAAGCAGTATGGTGGTCTAGGATTGAGGCAAGCCACTTTGGCTGGGACGGCTTTGGCGGCAAAACTGTATTGGAGATGGTGCACGGAGAAGGACAGGATTTGGGCTAGGATACTAGCCTACAAGTATTTGCAGGGTGCTCCTGGGGAAGATATCCCTCGTTACTCCTTGGTTGGTAAGGGATCGGCTATTTGGGCTACCCTTAAGAAGGGAGCGGCTCTTATCAAGGATGGTTTATTTTGGATCTGTCGGCGGGGGACAGAGGTTCAGTTTTGGTATGATTCTTGGGATGGCCATCCCCCCATTCTCATTCAGTTCCCTGAATTGGCGGCCCTGAGTAGGTACTTTGGTGAAGCTGGTTGGACGAGGGTTAGTGATTTTAAGGAGCTTTCTTTTCAGGGTCAGCTTGTGAGTGCTCGGTGGAAAACTCCCGAGGAGTGGCCGATAAATGGTATGGAAGAAGATTGTAGGACTTTGCATGATATTCTTTTGAGCAGACCGTGCAATCCCCTTAGGGACAGGGATATTCTTGCTTGGGCTCCTAATCCGAAAGGGTATTACACAGTTGCTTCGGGATATCAGAGGTTGCTTGCTCAAAGGATTGAGGGGGTGGAGGTTCCTTGGTGGAAGCAAGTTTGGAATAAGTTTTCTTGGCCAAAGTGTAACTGCTTTGCTTGGATCCTAGCTTGGAACAGGTGTCTAACCTGGGATAATATCCAGAAGCGTGGGTTTCAGGGACCTTCTAAGTGTGTGCTATGTGGGAATGGTATTGAGGACTCCTCTCATCTTTTCTTTCAGTGTCCCTTCTCCTTTCAGCTCTGGCACTCTTGGTGGAGCGTGTGGCAGGGCCCCTGTGTGCATGCCTCTTCCCTAGTGGATTTTTGGAATAGCTTGGGCAGACCCCCCTCGATGGCCTCTTTCTTGCAGGATACCTGGTACGCTGGGCCTATCTTCTTGGTGTGGCAGGTTTGGCTGGAAAGGAATAGGAGGATTTTCAGAGGGGAACTTCTGCAGGTTCAGCAAGTTTGGTCCAGAGTTCTTGGGATGATTCAGGAGACTTTTCAAGCCAAAGGGGTGGTAGAGTTGCCGCTTGAGAAGAAGGATGCAGAGTTAGTGGCTAGGTTGGGTATCCATGGGTTATCCCCTGTTGCGCCATGTTGCCGAAAAGGTAGGCGGGTGGGGCAGCGTGTCCAGCGGCAGGGGAGATGGCAGCCTCCCCCTGCAGGTACTTTGAAGGTTAATACTGATGGCTCTTCTAGGGGTAATCCTGGCCCTGCTGGAGTTGGTGGGGTGGGTAGGGATTCTTCTGGTTCTGTGGTCTTCCTCTTTTCCATTCATAAGGGGACTCAGACTATCAACCTTATGGAAGGATGGGCTATTCTCCATGCCTTGGAGAGGGCCTACGAGAGGGGGTGGCGTAGCGTTATCTGTGAATCTGACTCTCAGGTTCTGATTAATTTGCTCAATCAAGGGAGGACGTCGGATGTGAACTGGCAACTAGCGGGGTTGGTGGAACAAATTTTGCAGGTTGGTAATCTCATGGAAAGAGTGTCTTTTGTCCATATTCCGCGTGAATGGAATAGGACTGCTGATTGTTTGGCCAAGTGGGCCTCTGAGCATATGGAGGATTGGAGGATTGACAATTGGGCGCAGATTCCTCAAGAGCTTAGTCTAGAGCTGGAGAGGGTTCTTGCTGAGGACAGTGGGGGTGCTGACAGATTTGGCGTCTAGGCCTCTTGGTGTTTGTTGTAATTTTGGGGCTTGTGCCCTTTGCTTGGATGTAATGCTGGTTCTTAAATTTCAATAAAATTTTTACCCCTCCTTTTAAAAAAAAATAAAAAAATAAAAAAAAAATCAATATATTTCTAAAGTTTTTTTAAAACTGTTTGAAATTTTTAAGAAAATATATTATAGTATTCTAATTTTAATATATATAATTTTACATGATTTTTAATTTATAATATTTGTTATGGAAATACATATTAATTTACAATATTTTCACACTTTTATAATTTTTAGAAGATTTTTAAAAGATTATCTTAAATATCTAATAAAAAAATTAAAAATAAATACAATATTATATATATTGAAATCAATATATATCTTTGTTTGGCAATGGAGATACTTTGTTTTTAAAGCTATTTTAAAACTATTTGAAATTTATAAGAAAATATAATGCAGTATTGTAATTTCTAATAGTAATATATATAATTTTATAATATTTGTTATGGAAATACATATTAATTTAGAATATTAAAAAAAATTAAAATATACATTTTTAGAAAAGAAGATATAATATAATATTCTAATTTCTAATAGTAATATATACATGTACATATACATATACATATACATATACATATACATATACATATACATACATACATACATACATACATATACATATACATCTACATATACATATACATATATATATTGAAATCAATATATATCGTTGTTTAGCAATGGAGATAAAAAAAATTTGCTTTGTTTTTAAAGTTGTTTGAATTTTTTTATTTTTAGTATTATTTTTAGTTTTAAATTTGTTATTTTTATTTTATATGAAGTCCCTACAGTGTGCATTGCTATATAATGCACAAACCAGAAAGAATATTTGCTTTGCTTTGATTTATAAAATTTCATATTGCAAAGGTATGCTTGTTCATTTTTCCCTGCTTGAAGTTGCATTTCTAGATGGAAATATTAATGTGTGAGTTTTTGAGTTTTTTGTGTAGCTACCATTGCAAAATCATTCATGCTCCCATTCTCATTAATGAATAGAATAATCTCTATTTTACTATTTTAAGAACAAAATTTATGTGCTTCAGTTTATTTTTGATTCTATGAAGCCGATATTGTTTTATGTTGATGTTACAAAAGGTGGAATAAAGGAAAGAGTCAAAAATTAGGAGAGAGGTAGAATTTCATATTGTAGGGGTATGCCTGTTCATTTGTCCCTACTTGAAGTTGCATTTCTAGCCAGAAATATTGTGTGATTTTCTGAGTTTATTCACGTAGTAATTAATCCACATACAATTGCCTTTTATATTAGCATAAATTAAGATCAAAGGAATTGCATGCACAAACCAAAAGAAGAAAACTTTATTACCTTAAAGAGATTTTCATTAAGGAAGATGACTAATTAGATTCTATATGTAGGAAGAAGAAATAAATGTCTGGAAAAATGTTTTAGAAGAAACAATAAGTAGGTGGAATCTATGGTGATTGTAGCTCTTTGATGTATTTGTTGTTGCTCTACTCTTTTGTGACTCTTTTCTCTTTCCTCAGTGCTATTTTTTGAAATGATGGATGCCAAAATAGACTTAAAATTACTTTTATAGGATTAGGATTTGTTATGATGCTCATTTAAAAAAAAAAAGTGAATGTGTTCATGCAATATACAACATTGTGTGTGGTGCAGTCTTAATAGGGGGTCCAATGAAAGACATAATAATCGAACAATCTAAACAATAAAATTTAAAACTATATTGTTATAATAAAAAAATATTATCATAATATTATTGAACCGTCTCTTTTGTACAACTAAAATGCTTGCGTTCCTGAAAGTGATTAGAATTTTGTGCAATGAATTTTGTATCAAAAAAGAATCCCAATCCATTGTTATGTTTTAGAATGAGGTTCCTCAATCCTTCACTAGGCGAAGTCACACTATGTTAACACTACTTTTTGTGGCGTTGTTGGGGACTGTACTTTTCCGTGGGAGTTCCTCTTCCCACAATGGTGGCAAATGGAAATGGAGGTCAGAAATCACTGATTCGATATGCAACAAGACATTACACCTGACACTATGTGTTTCCACACTGTTATTTGATAACAACTAAGATGTCCCATTTATGTCTAGAATTCAAATTAACCATGCTTGTCAAAAAAGACAACCAAAATATGAAATTTAATATATTGAAATAAATAAAAGATGGTATAAAGATCATTGTTACCATAGAACCAATCCCATCTTTAGGTAGTGAAAATTTGTCCTACGCCCCAATATTTTATTTCTTCAAAATTATATGGGGAGGTTGATTGATTCATTTCTTTAACAAGTTCATCTTCGCTTTAACACTTATGCTTTGGAGATCAAGTTTGTTTAGGCCATGTTTGAATTTAAGCAAGCATAAATTGAATGGACGGATTGATTACCTTTCAGGGATAAGAACAAAAAGGTTTCATTGTCTAAATATTTTTTGAATGATTGTAAATCTTAAAAATAACTCCAACTCACTCAATATATAATTATATATAAACTGTCAGTAGCATTTGTTTTGGAAAGATGCAACTCATCTAGGGTTTTTCAGATTTATGCTATAAATTTAATATATTTTATTTTGAATCTTGTTTTCTTCTTGGAATATAATGAAGCCAAAAGAGAAAACTCGAATCCATAAAGATCAAGTAAATTAGAATATCATAGAATGAGACATTTAAAAGGGTAAATATAAATGAGTTGCAAGGCAACTTACTCCCTACTTTTAACTGCATAGCTAAGTTACTGCATTACAGACATTCTAGAGTTAAATATTTGCAAATTCTACAAAATTAGAAGAAAGCAATAGAACAAAGGCATTTAAATACATTATATCAATCAATTTCCCAAATAAAAATCACAATGCAAAGCCACCAAGCCTGAAAGTAGCTTGTGGATATGGATAGTAGTTCAAATATTGCAACCTTTCCATAAACATGTCTGGAGCCAATTCTCAAAAGCTAAAGATTAGGGTTTATCGAGGAGAAGCATATATAAGGAGAAGAAAAATAAGAGCATGTACACTACATAGATCTTTAATTATAACGTAGGACCTTGGAGATCAAATCTTAGTTGTATTCATACAATCCCTTTACAACAAGTTTTTAGTTTCAAAGACACAAGAAATACATACTTGCTTTGCCAAAGGCATTTCCTTTTCCAAATCAAGCCATGAGTATTTCTAGAATTTTGCTTGCTTGCACATATTTTCATTCGCTAATGTTAATTGTTGATTGTTTCTGTTTACGTGATTTCCTATTCGTTTTTCCCCCCTTTTTGCATTTTGAATTAAAATGATAATATGCATAAAGACATTATAAATGGATCTGCTTTTATAAATTTGTAGCTAAGGATTGAAGAAGAAATGCTAATTTCAAGGAAATGAGGAATGAACAAAAGGTTAGACAAGAAAGAATAAAATAGCTAAACTCCCCACTTGTTTATTCAACAAAAATGATTTGAACTTCAATTAACCAAAATGCATACGACCTAAAGAAATTGACCAATGTTCACATATTTCTAAAACCCTGTTTTGGAAGCAATTTCATAATACACTTTACTGAATTATTAAAAATGTTTTGGAGCCAACAAATTTGACTAAGATCTGACTCTAACATTTCTAATAGCTAAAATTTGGACACATCAAATCAAATAAATAATAGGTTGGAGAGAACATATCCACATCTAAACTAAGAAAGAAAGAATTGAACTAAACTGAACTGCACGACTTAGCCTTTCTATTGGCTTACAATCATGTTGAGAAGAACCAAAACTTTTACAAAAATTACAAAAATCACATAGGACCATTCTATGCCTCAAGACGGATGATAATCTGATTATTTTCATCTTTTGGTTAGTCTTTGTTTTTCTTAATGTTTCTCTTAGTCTAGATGGTCAACCTCTTCCTCTGTTAGACCCCCACTCTATTGTGTTACCTTTCATGCCAACATAATCCCTTCTGCCATGATTTAGGGCACGTTTTCATTCAAGAATGACCTTCCCACGTCTTTACAGATGTCATTCAGTTCCTTGCAGTTGCTTTTTTTCATCTTCTTGGCTCTAGATGTCCCCATGAATGATTGTGTAATGATCCCCAATCATCAAAGGCTGATCATTCATCTTTCAAGTGGATTTATCTTCATGTTGGAACTGATATTACTTGAATTTGAGACTCTCATTTGACTCCAAACAAATCTTGCCACATAATCTTGAATTCCATTTGCTTTGTTCTAACTGAAATGGCTTGGGGACTTTGTAGCCAAGTGTTCAACTTAAAGTCTAATGAATAAATGCAATCAAGGATGGTTAGAAACCTTTGTTCAACTACTAAAACTATTGCATAGCCTTTGCATTGACCCTACAACATGGTTCTTGCTCCCAAACACCAAATAGGATAGGACATAACATTTTTATAAGTCCTAACATCCCTTTAATGAAGTCGTTGAGCATGGACACCAAGTATGACCGACATCACACTATGGGTAGGTAGTTCAAATGCAAAACTATCTGGTGTTATAACATTTCCTGCAATCATGCCTAAAACCTATCATTTGTAATGTTGGGAACACTATCACTAATTGACTCACCTCTTACAAGGTTGGAACCTTCTAGAGTGTGCATTGGACCTTAAACACATATTTTCAAATTCACAATATGGCTAAGCATGTCTAATTGCTTATCATTGACACCAAATTGCAAATCATTGTTCAACTAGGTTTCAAACCTATAGGCATCACTTGAACAGTATTGGGCACTCTCCCAATCACCAGCCCTTCAAAGGTTTGGACCTTGTGCGGGTGCGGATTGAACCTAGAACACCTCCTTCAACCTCCACACAGTTCAAAAACCTTAGACATGAAACAACTTTCTCTCGAGAACAACAATGTCGAGGGGATCTCAAGTGGAAGAAAAATCCTTAGTAACTATCAAAGGTATGAATGTTTTATTTCAATGATCAATTGGAAGGAATCGTGTTGTGGTTGAGAAAATTGTTAAGTTGCATTGATCAATTTGTTCTTGGCAATAAAGGATTCATAAGGAACATATAAACATCTTAACTAACTGTTGTGTTATAAACTTCATTATAATTGTGGTTATCACACAAGAGGAAATGCTAGAGCAATCTAGGTCAAGACACCTCTAAAAAACCAACTCAGGGTTGTTATAAATGCATCTAAAGCTTGAGTTGCATGCAATACATATGATTGAACCAATGTGGAAGAATAAATACAGGCTAACATATGAAAAAGATGGGGTTGTGCCATGTTAGATAATATAAGTAATTTGTAATCAATTGAATGTAACTTGTACGCTATTCTATTTTTAAGGTCTTAGATGAATGTTAGTCTTCACTTGATTCTAGTCACATTGGCTTCTATAAAGACCTATAACCTTATAAGGAGTAAAGTCTCCAACATAGATCTACAATAAATGACATCCAAGGGAAAACTAAAAATTTGTCAATAAACTAAATAGAACTTTTGTGACATTTTTCAATAAAGCAATTTCAAGCAGTACATGCAATTGAGAAATTTTCCTAAAAAATTATTATCACGAGTTTAGGCCTAATTTTATTCTTGTTCATTTTATGGAGAGTTAGATCTTTGAATTTCATTCTATTTTCCAATTTCTAGAAAGAATTAGAAACAATTATTTGATGTGACAACTTGGAATTTTATATTCCAATGCTTGAGTAATATTTTAAGTTTCAATCCCCCATTAATGAGATAATTGACAAAAGGATTAAGTGAAAAAGAAGGGATTTTTACAAATTAAATTTTGAAGGAGTGACTAAAGGGAACCCTAGCCCAACTAGGGCTGGGATTGTGTTGTGTTCTCCCTCCGGCTTGTTAATTAATGGGAGGTCCTTCTCCTTGGTTTTGAGAGATGAATAACAAAGCCAGGCCTTGGCATTGCTTGAAGGTATAAAGTTGACTAAGGCTTTGGAATGTAAATTCCCCAAATTTAAGGGAATTCCCAGGTGATTATTCATGGTACATCATGTCATGCCATCATTCAGGTTGTTACGTGCACACTATGGGATACTTACATTGCATGTCGTCAAGTCCAATGTGACAATTAAAGTTCAAAGTATTCTTCATGATAGTGATAATGCATAGTTACCAGTACACAAATGGTTAACAAACTAAAAGTATTTTTGAAATATTATTTACCAAATGTTTGCAAAATATTTATACATTTTATCTATAGCTAAATTCAATTTTGAAAATATTTTAAAAATATTGTTCAAAACTTATCATTGGTGCATAAATGTTTAACTAAGTGAAACTATTTTTTTTTTAACAAATTAAAACTATTTGTGTTCTAATTAAATGGAAATGGTTGATGTTGATGTTATCTTTTCTTATATATAAGTTGGTATAATTTTAAGTTAATAATTATAAAAACTAAAATCAGATACTTACAAAGTTACCGTTAATCAAAACATTAAATTATAAGTTTGGGGAGGAATTCCACTAAATTTTAGTGTCTAGCATTATATATGGCAATTGAAATAAACAATGATGGAAAATATAATGAAATCATATATATTACTATTGAAATGAATGTTAATGAAGATGTAAGCATTTTTTAAGATACCTATTTAACAACAGTTAAAAAAATTACAAATTATTTATTATGCATAAACTTTATTATTTATTAGAATGTGCTAAAGAAAAACTATCTTATATTATTTTTGGTTAACAAATTTAAAGTATGTGTGTTCTAATTTAATGAAAATGGTTGATGTTCATGTTATGTTTTTCTATATACAAGTTCCTATGATTTCAAATTAATCTTTATAAAACTTAAAATCAAATACTTACAAAGCTATAAATATTAAACAACTACTA
Organism: Sequoia sempervirens; assembly: GCA_007258455.2. Classification (NCBI taxonomy): domain Eukaryota; kingdom Viridiplantae; phylum Streptophyta; class Pinopsida; order Cupressales; family Cupressaceae; genus Sequoia; species Sequoia sempervirens. The sequence continues at coordinate 44,747 of VDFB02020757.1, forward strand.
CTTTTATATTAAACATAGATATAAGAGTAAACAACAACTACTTTTATATTAAACATAGATATTATTATTGGAATGTGTTAAGGAAAAAATTATGCAATTGCAAGTGAATTTATTATTAAACAAGATAACTTTCGCTTATTTTATATATATTAATATTTAATATATGTATGCTAGTTATTATTATATTTATTTGATTTTAAAACTATTTATTAATATGTTTTTGAAAATTATATAAGTTAAATTATTAAAAACAATTAAAAAAAATGATTATCATTGCATGTTTATGTTTTGACTTTTTATAATACATTAAATAATTACGAAAATATCTTATCTATATATTTTATGTTTTAGCTTTTTATAATACATTGAATAATTATGAAAATATTCTATTTATATATTAAAATTTTGAAAATATATCTAAATTGTATCAAATATGTATCTTCCATTAAGCTAGAATATAAGCATGCTATTCCATTAAGTTAGAATATAGACATACTACTCCTATAATATACACACACTACTCATAAAATATAAACATGAAATTTATTCATAGCTAAGGTATTATGTATATGACTTATATACGATACTATAAAATATACTAACCACTAGATGACACTTGTTTTAAATAGAATGTGTAACCTAAAGAAATTAAATATTTATATTAGGTAGTTAAACTCAAATGTTCATTTGAAAAACTAATTAAAAAAAAAAAAAATCAATCTAACCACTAGATGACACTTGTTTTAAATAGAATGTTGTACCTAAAGAAATTAAATATTTATATTAATTAAACTCAAATGCTCATTTGAAAAACTTATTAAAAAAAATAAAAAATCATGTATAAGACAACAGCTGTCCCCACCACAAACAAAGTTAAACGTCCAACATTCTTTAAAAAAAAAATATATATATATTTATATATATATATATTTTTTGTTGTTGATTTGAAAACAAAATCTCACCATACATGGGAAAAACTAATCTAAAAGAATCCAATTCCAATCTTTGCATTATACAACATTATCTAATTTTTTCAAGATTTGGCAACTTCGCCATTAAAATCCGAGCATAATTTTTTTCCCTCATCTCCTGCCATTAGTGCAGACACTCACGTGCGCTAATGAGGCGAAAAACGCACGAAATGAGAGGAACAGTTTCCCGACTCTTCCTTCTGCTAAATATCCATGGTAGACAATACAAGAAAAAAAAAAAAAATCTCTATGAACTCGCGCTTTAACCCTGGTTAAGGGTATGGCTATTACTTTTATCGGAGGTTGTAGAGTTATCCATCTGCCTTTTGTGGAGCTCATGCAGAGGTGAAGCTTAAAAGCTCTAAATTCGGATAAGTATGGAATTTTCTTTTAATGTTAATGTAATCTCCACCGGCAATGATGAATGAACTCTGATTACACTAGGTGAGTTGTTTTTTCTCTTCGATATTTTAATTTTTAAGCTTTTTTCCCCTGGCTTGTAGGAATCGTTTTCTCGTTCATGGGCCGCCCACTTAGGGAAATTGTAGCAAATTGTTATTTTAGAGTGAGGGCGATTGTAATCTGTAATTTGAAACAGTAGAAGTGAAGAAACTTAAAAACCATTTATGCATTTTACATAGCTCAAATTCCAAGTGGATGTGAAGTATTTATTTTTGTTACTTTCCTGTGTATGCATGTCTATATGAAATGATATGATTCTGATTGCATCTACAGATCCGACTGTCTCGTCTATCAGAACATAAAAGCTACAACTATTTCAACCGCCGAGAGGGGCTAAATTTTAGGACATGCTTCCGAATAAAGGTTGATTCTCCTTATTGGAAATTTTCCTAGGTGCTTTGCTCTTGCCTTTTCTAAAAGTTCTAACATGTGCTTGACCCAAATATTGTAAATTATTCTTCCTCTCCTAATGGCCAATGAGACTCTCTAGTATTAGTGATGTTAAACCCAAGATAAGTCAAAATGAATCAACTTTCTACTCTCTCCAAGTTTTATCATAATTCTGAGTACAAGCATGAAATCCGCCCTCATTTACAGGTTAAAGATCTCATTTTGCAATAACCAAGTCTTTTTGCCAAGTTTCATAACTCCTAGTACAAGCATGAAATCCAGTGTCATTTGCAGGTTAAAGACATGATTCGGAAAAACCAAGTCGTTTTGCTAAGTTTTGGTAAATCTTTTTTAGCGGTTATCTGAGTCAGTTTGGCTTGTCAGTCTTATGTCGAATGTCTTAACTACTATGATTGATACTTTATTTCATTCTTGTATGATTCGACCTCAATAAAGTCTATATTTCTACGTTTTTGTAAAATTTGAACTAAATTAAAACCCATGTAGTGGGGAAAATTTAATATAATTTAAGAAAATTTGAAATTCTATATTTGTCAATTCATTTTTATATAGCTACTATGCTGCTTATGCAGGCATGATGGAGGCATTTAAGTTTTTGCTTCTAATACTGGAAGGCCTTTGTTCAAAATATTTCAAACAAAGTAGAGGAAAATTGCTAAGAGGAACTATTCTCATTTGATGCCTGACATTAGTGTGAAGCAGATATTCATTCTAGGCGTTTCTTCTTTTCTTATAAAGAGAAGTATTATATTAGGCATAAAAGTGCCTACACATAAAAGTGCTTACAAGAGACCAAGTAATTTGTCAGGGAGATGGACAATCCAACCACCAAAAGATTGTACATCCCTTAAACTATTTTACCATTTCGAAGGATCATAAAACAAAGCACAAGCCGAATATGACCACAAATGACTTACAATATAGGGAGAAAACTGTTCCTTAACTTGAACCGCATGTTTTTTATTCTGTTCTGGCTCTTCCTCAGGCTTTTTATTACCTTGCCTGGGTTTTCATCTTCCATCAAACATACCCCGTTATAAACCATTATTCCCATTTAGTGATATTCTGCATGCTATTTTTAAGTATCTCCAAGTTGTCCAGAATAGGTTCAACAATTTCCTTAACTTTACTGATGTCCTCAACCACTTCCATTCGAAATTGGAGCACTCTGCAGAATGCAGCAATCCCCTTTCATTATGACTCAAATGATCATTGAAAATACTGAGGATAGTGCTCGGAGCTTGTAACACAGGAGCTCTCCAAGTTGAGATTGCATTTCACTGCAAAAAGAACCCTACTCCCGATAGTTACGAGTATGGTACTTGTTCATGATGTTGAGTAGCTCACTTTGATTTGGAAAAAAATGTTTGTCTCCTCTTTCCATTCTTCAACTGGGTGGTTTCATCTTATTCTCTTTCACATCTGGAGTTCATCCCAAGCTATAGATGGTAATTTACATCCTCAGCAGGGCAGGCAGAAATTGAGTTGGCAGGACTGCCATCATGCCTACTAGATTTTCTTTGGAGATGGAAGTTCTGGAATGGTGGTGAAGGAAGGTTCCCCTCTCCATCAACTGGATTATGCCTCAACCTGGCATCATCGTTCCCATTGTCAGGCCTAATTGTATTTTGCTGCAGATCAGAGGATATAAACTCTACGGCTGGTAATGACCTTTCTACCATTGATTGCTTTCAGTGTTTCACATGGATTTTTTTCCTTTGCCATTCTCACTATCATGTTGAAGATTGCCACCATCATAGTTAGTAACATCCTCCTTTGCTGGCTGGTTTTGTAGTATTCCCATTGGGAATACTGTATGTTTTCTAATTGATTTAACTCCATGGGACACCAATAACCGAACCTTATTTCAAACAGATCTACTGCAACATATAATATACTTAATAGAATATGCAGAAATGAATTATAAACCCTTGCAAAATGAACAATCAACACATCGATTCACATTAACTATATACTCCTCTAATTACAATTACATAAATTCAGTTTTATCAGAACTCTCAGGAACAATAGCAGCAATATTATTATCAGAAAATATAGTGAATTTATAGCAAATGGTTCTACATGAGCCACCTCAGAATTACAATTTCTAGGTGCTAAGGGAGCCGCCTAAAACTTAAACAAACAGGTGCTATAGGAGTTGCCTAAACAGCAAATCAGTGCTCAAATATGATCCTTATGTGGAATTGCCCGATACTGGTTCAGTGATATTTGTCTACTAGCCAGTTATGGAAATCAGGGGGTTTCCATCCTCCAATCTCCAGTGATAGATGAACAGGGGGTCTAATCTATTCAAGTGAAATCAATTCATAAAACAAGCATACCACTCTCAATTCCTTGCATTGATTAAACAGGCAACTTTCAAATTCTTTCCTTTTCCCTCCAAAATAAATCTGCATACAGTCCTTTGTTGATGCCATTATAAAATTATAAACTTTATTACATAGCACTTGCAACCCCCTAACCTGGGTGTCCAATTTAAAACACTTTACATTTCCCTATGTTAATTCCCTATGTCCACGGGAAATGGAAAATGGGCTTAGGGGATAATCCAAAGCTTATGGGAAAAGGGGCATGATAGTTCTCCCTTCTTGAAATTGCTTGCCCTCAAGCAATTCAAATTTGAATGTTTTAGAATGTTGGCTCCTTCCCTCCTTCCCATGTAGTATCTTCAGTTGGCAGGTCCTTTCATCACACCAAATACTTGATAATTGTTCTATCCCTCAACTTTCTTTCCCGAGCATCCATTATATCGTCTAGTATTAGAATGAGTCCTCCATCATCCAAAGGTGGCAAGTCTTAGGAAGGCACAATGTGCTGTGCAAATGCCTTTTTAAGGCAAGAAACATGGAAGATATTGTGAATTCTGTTATTTTCAAGTAGCTCTAGCTCATAGGCAAGAAACATTGGAGATATTGGAAGGTACAACATGCTGCCCAATGCCTTTTTTGTCATAATATAAACAATTTTAATTTTAATTTGTATTTATTATTTTAATTATTAATATTTTTTAATTTTATTATTTTGTGTTTAATTTATATAAATATATTAATAATTAATATAATAGTGTAAATTTTAATGACCAGATTAAGTGCACAGAAAATTAATTCAAAATCAGACAAAATAACACAGCAGATACCCTGGGAAAACCCTCCTCTTGAGGGAGAAAAACCCAGCAACAAAGATCTCTCTTATATATATAAACAGTGACAACAATTCACTTTACAATGAGGCCGAACACAAGGCCAATATTCAGCACCCTGGGAAAAGATGCAAGAACAGATAGCACAACTGTCACTTCTTAAGATTCAAATTCTGCTCTAGGAGAGTTCGCAATCTGCCCTTGAAGAATTCGCTCTTTGACAATATTCGCATTTGACAGAAGTTCGCACTTGACAGAAATTCGCACTAGATGATAATTCACACTTGATACTAATTTGCACTCTGCTGTTAAGGAATTCGCACTTGCATGGAGTGAACTTGATGATCGAACAAGGAGTGAAGTGGTCTTCTATAAATACATGGCTATGAGAGGTCGCACCTCCTCAAGAACAAAGTTGGCCAAGATACAATATAATTTCCAATGAAAGTCGGCCCAGAATTATAATATTGCCAAGAGAGAATATCGTAGAAAAATAAGGAATGAGGTCGGCCTCATAACATTTGCGCCTCCTCATTAAATATAAGTCAATACAAAATTGTATATAAATTAAATAGCCGAAGGGCTATCATTTAATTTATGTTTCCTCCAATTGGACTGAGTTGGAAGGATCGCCTGAAGCTGTAATTATCATTAACAAATAGATGTAAATATTAAATAATAAATATTATATTAATATAATTTTAACATAATAGACGTGTAGTTAATAGAAATTTTTATATGTTACTAGTAGTATTAGTTCAATAATTAATAATTAATATTATAAATTATAAATTATAATTATATTAATTTTTAATAATATATTAAATAATAAATAATAAATGTTGATTTTAAGTTAATTTAAAAAAAAAGTATATAATTTAAATATTTAACATTTATTTATTTTTTAAAAAAGAGGGATAAACGCTTTTGACCTAGAGCTATGAACGGGTGAGGTCACAAACGGGGGACCTCACCCCAATATATATTGTCAACAATTACACCCCAATGGGGTTTGAACTTTAATGGCAAGAATAACAAACACAACTACTCAACCATCACACCATGCCACTATTGGCAAATATTTAACTTTTGTTGTTTAATAATCGTTTTTTGAATTTTTTGTAGTGAATATAATGGCAACCAGTACTATTTCTATTGCTCAACCCACCCTCAAAATTGATTCAAATTCACCTTTAAGGAAACATGTACATATGATATAACAAGTTCAAGGGGGAGGAACATTTGTTTGGATATGCAACTTTTGTAATGTGAGGTATACTAGCTTGTACAGCTGTATGAAAGCCCATTTATGTTCCATTCCCCTTCAAGGAATTAAAGCATGTCTAGGAAAGGATGGTAATGGGTTACTACCTCAGAAAATAGCATAATTTATTAGAGAGCAAGAGGAAGTAGATGCAAAACTTGCTCGTGGCACAAACTATCCTTTGAGGAGAGGAAGAGGATCAAGGAGGCCCCTTGCTTCTCCATCTCATAGTGACTTTTTTGATGTCATAGTAGAGAGCCACCATTTTTAGGTAGAATTGAAGAAGAACTCATTAATGTGAAGAGAAGCAAGGGGCCATTAGAGAGAGCATTTAAGAATGATGCTAGAGAGATTGTAGATCAAACCATTGCAAGATGTCTATATGCAAACGGTTTGTCATTTAATGTTGTACGATCACCATATTGGCAGGATATGTTAAGAAAAACAAATGAGGCTCCACAAGGGTACATAGGGCTAGGTTATGAGAAGGTGCATATCACCTTACTAGCAAAGGAGTTAAAAAACATAGACAATGCATTGACTCCCATTAGAAATTCATGGAACAAATAGGGGTGTCGATTATTTCTGATGGATGGAAGGATGCTAGAAATCATTAATCAATGTGATTGTAGTGTTCCCTAAAGGGGCAATGTTTTTGAAAGCCGTGGATGGTGAGGGATAGGTGAAGGATGCACAATTTATCGTTGACATTCTTATACAATGCATTTAGGATGTGGGTCCTCAAAATGTTGTCCAAGTAATAATGGACAATGCGAAGAATTGTAGAGCTGCAGGTATGTTGATTGAGATGCAGTTTGAACACATATTTTGGGCACCTTGTGCTGTTCACTCTCTCAACTTCAAGCTACAAAAGTTGGGTGGGAAAATAAATTGGATTAAACAAATTTATGCTGAGGCTGAAGAAATCCAGATGTTCATCTCAAACCATCACATGTCACAATCCGTTTTTAGAATATTTCCATAGTTGGAGTTGTTGAAGGTAATTGAAACACTTCAATTTTTAAATTTTACATTTCACTTTAGTAATTACTAATTATTTTTAAAAATTAACCGTGTCTTCTTTATATTTTAAGTTTAAATTCAAAATTTTTAAATAGGTTGTTGAAACTTGATTTGCATCCAACACAATTGTCTTGAGGCGACTTGTGAAGGTGTGGGAGCCACTTTCTAGCATGGTTATTAGTCAAAGTTGGTCCCTATGGAGGCAATCCAATGCTGAAAGGGTAATAAATGTAAAGAAGATAATCCTAGATGACACTTGGTGGGAATGAGTGGAATATCTTCTTAGTTTTATTGAGCCCATCATGAGTATGATCCGTTTTATTGACATGGATAAGCCATGTTTTGGAGAGGTATACAATGATATTGACTCAATGATCGAGAAAATAAAATTCATCATCAATGAAAAAGAGCAAGATCTTGAAGAAACTTTCTTCAAAGAGGTGCAAACAATTTGTGTTGAACAGTGGAACAAAATGACCACCCCACTACATCTTGCATTTGCATTGACTCCCAAATTTTATAGTGATGAAATTCTTGCTATGCCATCAAGGGTGCCACCATATAGAGAGATACAAAAGTTAGTGACGGGTGTAGGCAAGCACTTACTAAGCTCTTCCCCGATTGTGAAATGGAGGATTTAGTTGGAAGTGAGTTTGCTGATTTTGTAGCCTCCAATGGTCAAAGTCCTTCGGCTTTCTGTGACAAGTATAGGAAGGATGCTCATGCTTGGTGGTACCTCAATGGCCATACATTACTACACCTCCAAACGCTTGTGATCAAAATTTAATCGCAAGTAAGTTTTTTTATTTTTATTGCACTCTCTAAATTTATATTGTTTACTTTTAAAAATAATAAAATTATTAACTTCAAATTTAAAGTTTGATTTACAATAAAATTGTTAACCCTCTCACTTTGTTTCAGTAGGTTGCTAGTTCCTCTTCATCTGAGCGAAATTGGAGTACATACTCCTTTAACCACTCAGTTAAACGCAACCGAATGGCAGCAAGTAAGGTGGAAGAGCTAGTTTATGTGTATTCCAACTTGCGCCTTCTTACTCATATACAAAATGAGTACAAGGAAGGAGGCATGAAGTTGTGGGATGTAGATCCAAAGCGAACTGATTTGGATTTTTCATCTGCCACACAATCTTTACTTTTTGTGGAGTTGGATACCCAACATGCTTCTAGTGCAAGTGATAGTGGGGTTGCATGTGGTTCTACTAATTTACCTACACCATCTAATGCCAATAATGATGTTGATGTTGATCTTCATGACAACCCATATCATGCTGATTACTAATTGTATTATTTTAATGTTGAACCAATGAACAATGATTTCAATATATCTATCATAACATTCCAGTTTTGGCAAATTGATATCAAATTAAATTAGTATATTGTATTTCAAATTTGTAATATTTATGGTAGTTCTAAGTTTTGTTTAGCATATGCATGATATGTGGTATTCTAAATTTAATTCTTGTTTTTACTTTTTACGCTGCAAATATGTATATATCTATTATTTTTATTTGGACGTACCCAACCTCCAATTTTTTTTTTGTCATACCAATGTACTGTACCCATGTACCCGGACCCGTACCGGTACCCATTGTATTGTACTACTGCTTGGTGTTTTCCTGTAGTAATGTGCCTATAAATAAATGTGCAAGGGTTAGGGTTAAAGCAAGTGAGAAATATCTTATTTTATTGTTAACAGTTGAGTTAATATGGTAACATAGAGCTGTTGTTGCTGTGATTTTTTTGTTAAACAGTTTCCCAGGTAAATAATCATGTTACTTTGTCATTGTGCGATTATTTTCTGTCTATTGTGTTACAGATTCCATTAGCATTGCTTCTCTTGCATTGGTTTACCAAATATTATTTCTCTTCAGTGTACAGTTATACAATAGACTTAACCCATTTCAGGGTTCTTAAGAATTAGACAAGGAGATTCACCCTCCTTTTCTCTCAAATTACCTTGACCATCACATGGTATTTTTAAAGCAAAACATGGCAACTACCAAGCTCCACAGTTTCCACTAAACTGCTTTGATTATCACATTGCATTTTTAAAACAAAACATGACAACTACCAAGTCCCAGAGTTTCCACTTGTAAGACCATATACCAAATCCTAAGAAGATGTCGTGTGCTAAACATCAAGTTACTGCTGCAGGAGGAGATCACCTTGCTGAAAGGGGAGACATAATTTCATTTGGCAGTCACAGAGCTGTTAGGATCCCCTGCTCACCATACATGAAATGAATGCCATCCTTCCCTTCACGGGAGCCTTGACATTCATCACTGTAAGAGAGTTGACAAGAGAGAGTGATGCCAGTGTGTAAATGAAAGCATTCAAGAGGACAAAATAGTCAGAAAGAGGACATAAAATCAATTAATTGAAAGTGATTTGGCCAGAAACTTTGGATGTATATGGACAATCTGTGGTAAGAATACAAAGTTCTCCTATTTGGTCTGAAGCAGAACTATGAACCAAGAACCTTGTAAACTCAGTTCGATTAGATGACCCATACATCTCTCATATTAAGACGACTCATATGTGCTCAATTGGGGAGATGACCCATACATATCCCATATTAAGACGACTCATCCGTCTACTTTGGATCAAGGATTCACTTTTTTGGTTAAGTAACCCTAGGGTTTAAATTCTTTCCCACAGGTCATAGAAACACAGTCTATACAAGACATTCCCAAGTCACAAGATGATCTGAGCCAATGCTCAACCTGATCAGGCTTATTAAATCCTACACATGATTAATCCTCAACAATGTTCAGGGGTTGTATGGAATCCACTAAGGATCATACTCATGCAAGTAATAAAATAGTCATTATTAGACTTGGTGGTATGTATGACAAATAAGGATAATGAACTACTCCAAGTTTACATAATAACATGAACTAACAATCATCCAAAACTTTCCTTGGGAGAAAACACAAGTCAGGGATCAACTTACTATCACTCACAAACTCATCTCAGGGATTGACTGTCAAACTTCAGATACCATACATAATCTCTATTAAATTTCTTAAACTATGCTCATAGCACAGGGATATCAAGAAGCATATTCCACCTGCTAGAACATTCATCAAAGGTTCTATTTAGTCAAACTTTATAAAGGATTACTCACATCTGTTCTTCACACAAACTCATGATTTGATTTACTTAAAACCTGTCTAATAATTCTCAGTCAAGGATGACAAACAACAGAGTCATGAGTCAACTATAGGATAGATCTACTGCACCTTTCAAACTTCATCCAAAATAAAATTAGCCTTAGACAAAATTGCTTGCAGACTTTTCCTCCACAGACAAACAGCAAATCATCCAGGGTTAAGTCATTCATCCCATTGACTATTATTTACCACTATTCATTAAAGGATGACAAACAAAACAGTCAACTATAGTATATATTTACTGCACCTTTCAAGCTTCATTCAAAATAAATTAGTCCCAGACAAATTTGTTTGCAGACTTTAGCTATACAGGCAACCAACAAACGTCTCAGGCTTAAATTATTTGTCCCATTGACTATTATTTACAGCTACTCGTTTTACACATGCAACAAATACTACCCACTTTTTCAATCATTTGATGTTTCACCCGATCCAGTTTATAACATTCCAGGTTTAAAGATATACTCAGATTAAGATACAAAGATGGGTTTAGGATGGTGGGTAATTTCCACCATCCACTATATAATTTACTCAATTCCAGGTTTTATTCTGGGATTAATCACCAGTAACTCATTGAGATACTGATGACTATTTGAGGGAGTTCATAACCAAAACCTCTAACCCTTGAGCAGAAATGTATGTAAACAAATGAACTCACCTAGATATATGAGGACTCTGAAGAGATGACAAGAATCTGTCAACCAGTCCCGACACTCCTCTTTACTCACCCAACCAAGATCCAAGGTTCTTAATACCTGCAAAGCTCTGAGTTGAAGACTTAAGAATGAACACACCTTCAATTGAACATAATCTTCAAACCAGTAGGGCTGTCAAATACAAGCGAAGTCTCTACTTTCGATCTTACTAAGCAAGATCTCATGACAACTTTGAAACATTAACGAAAATTTGCAACACAGCTAAATTGAGAATCTCTTTTTTGTCCACTATTATGGACTGTGGATATACTTTGTCTCTTAAACAACTAGTGTTTCTTTTAGTTTTTGTGATGGGGGATGTGGTTTCATGGGGGCAGCTATTAAAATAATTTAAACAAACTAAAAGCAGCTAAATTTTAAAAAGTAAATACAGTGTGGTGAATTTGCAATGACAATCCTCCTTTTATATTTTTAGGGGTTTTTAGCATTTCTTTCCTTAAAAAGCTATCTTCTTTTTATAAAGAATTTAAATGCACTAAATGGAGCAGGCTGTTCAGACCTGGAAAAAGGGGATGTCCCCTCCAAGCCCTCAAATCACTAGGATGTCGGGGACATCGCCTGGATCCTAGGGACTTGTCCTCTTGCAACACTGCAAAAAGCTCTCCTTGACACAGATTTCCACATTTATACAAGCAAGAGTATGAGTATTCCAGTAGTGTAACCCAAAAACCATCTATGCAATCTTTATAAAAGGATTTCCATTTTACATTATCCCTGTGAATCCTCATTGAGGATGACCTCATTAATAAGCATGGAACTAATAAAAATGCCTTTTACATGGTTTAACTTTGATGTCCACAAAACAAAATGCATGCAAATACTGCGAGTAGTTGCAATGCTACGTGGTCTCTTTGTCACAAAATTCAAACTTAAAAACTTCAACACTTATCAATTCCACAACCACACTATTATGTTATTAAATATGAGCATGAAACACAAATAATAGAAAGCAAATCAACACAATGAACATAGATTTTTACGTGGAAAACCCAATGAGGGAAAAACCATGGTGAGGGTTAACTCACAATATAAAGAGATTATAAAATTGAATATAGAGGCTCACTGCCCAGAAGAGGACTCACTGTCAAGTACAAAGGCTCACTGCCTACAAAAAGGACTCACTGTCCAACAGGGAGGCTCACTGCCTACACATACAAAAGAGAACAAAAAATCCACCACAACAATTAACACACATTCGCAGCCTTGAATAAAGGATTGCAGAAACCTTTATCTCACTACCTTCAGGAATCCAACACAATGAAGAACTGCTGCCTCAACACACTTTCACACACTTCTGCTCTTATGGTTTGTGGCTCACTTCTTCACTTTGCATCACACTGCCATACAACTCTTCACAATTCGACTTGCATTTATACCATCTTCAACTTTAAAACCTTTCTCCAAGGTTGGCCACAAAAACTCATTTCATAAATTCAAATTAGGTCGACAACTCAACATTCCCACGGTGGAAAGCAATGAGAGTGGATCAATAAAACATTTCACCAAGACTAAAAATAAAAAGTCTTGGATCAACCACATGCTACCTTAATTAAATTTTATTCTTTGAATGAAGTGTAAACATTAGGTCAACCAAACCTAATTAAAACACAAATGAACATTGATGTACACACTTCCCAACAAGAAGATGACACGTGGACACCACAACACGCTTAATTATGCACGAGAACACATCTCAGATTACTTCAGATACATCCGTAGCAAGTGAAATAATCTGTAAACACTGAACACCTTCCACCAGTTCGTCTGGATTGTGCAAACACACACAGTAATACCGAAACATGACTTCCGGACCACCAAACCTCAAACTTCTTTGCCAGAACCCAGAGAACACCTTCACAAGACATATCCCAGATCCGCAAGATCTGAAACAAAACAGCGGAGGACTGCGGAGCAGAAACATTTCTCCTAGTCCATAGAAGACCAACTCTGCCAAAACAGTTCACACACCGGTGAACGTAACTTTCACATACCATCACACCAGAAGCTAGAACTCAAGATATATCACCATTAGCAAACCTTCAGATCCTCACAAGCATAGGATCAACATAGGAGAAATGCCGAGCACATTTTGAACACATTCATCACTCTGACTTCTCTTCTTTATTAATTTTCTCAAAAGCACTTGGAAACACACTAATTCAGCACATCTACAACGTCATAAAGATAGCTCCGTGTACTCACAATGTCTTAGCAACATCTCAACTATACATGTACAATCTGCAACATACTGAACTGTGTTGACATCAATGACAACATCAATGACAACACCACCAAACTAGCTCATACTTGTAACACTCTTCACCAATAAACCTTGTGAACTGTAATAAGTTTTATGCATATCCAAAAACGAGTGGCGGAAACAAATCAAAGCAGAAATGAAGTCAATGTTAACACTCAGTATAGTGATGCACTAATCATCAAGGCTAAACAAAGATTACTCAAGTTTAATCAAGGACCTGATCAGGGATTGACTTGTATTCACCTCATTATTCACTTGTCCTCAATAATGAGTTGTTGATCAAACGTGGATTGATCTAAGGTACCCTTTTATGATATCAAGTAAATGATATGGTTGATGATAAACGCCACTATCAAATATAATGATAAGAACTGTCAAACCATTTTTTTTAATTAAAGACTTTGTAACATGTCTACAATCTCTCCAAATAGGTCTTGATACTTGAAGTTACAATCTTGACTTGGTATGTTTTTCAGCTAAGTTTTTATTATATCTCCAAAATGTTCTAAGCTTTTTTCATGTTCGTCTCATTTTGAACCTGAGCAATAGAAAAAAAAAAGAATAACTTAAAATCTAGCCTATCTGTGTCATTGAGGTGCTCCTATGTTTATCATCCTCTTTAATGCAAGTGGCTAATCACTTGGCTAAGGTTTTCACCCACTAACAATCAGGTCAGATTTGTTACAGTTGTATATTCAAGATGAAACGATAATGTAGTGAATAATGGATGAGTAGAAATATTTTCTTCATTTATTTGAATTTTATGTTTTCCCCTCGGTAGCTTTTACTATGCATGCATAGTTTAGGTAGTGGTAAAAACCTTTAACTTGAAATAAATGAAACCTCCTTGTATTGTGAGAACACACCAAGAAGTCTTGAATGAATTGATCAATCATGAATTGTAAGCCAAGATTTAAGAGTGTCATTTTAAATAGTTTTCAAACTATATTTTGTTATTCTTGTCACTTAGCAACCATTAGTCAGCTGTTGGTCCTTTTATTTTGAAAACAATTGCGTTGCCTACTACTTGATATGTTAGTTTTTCAAGTGTGTTGCTTGGCTGCTGTTCTCCCACAGCTGGGTGCTGAAAGCAGCTTTAATTTTAGTTTAGATTTTAATTTTTAAAATTTTTTTATTTGTTCTATTTTTAGTTGAACATTGTACTCTTCTAGCTCTTCCAAATTCATGATGATAAGTAGTTTTTGTTTCTAGAATAAAGTGCTTTGTTTTCTATTTTCTTTAGCTTTTTCTGCTTTAGCTTTTATAAACCCTAGAAGATTAACTTAGTCTATGAAAGAGATCTTGGGTGCATAATTTAGTAGAAGAAAAAAATAGAATACAGAAGAAGGTGTTGAGTGTAATTCTGTTTCAGTTAATTACAGTTTTTTAAGTGTTGTTCGTATTTTTAACAATGTCTGTTTGCAGATTATTGTACTCATGTTTGTTGTTTTCATTGAAGTTTTAGTTTGTAGTTATGATTTTTTTTTGGGTGCAGAATTTTCTTACCATGGTTTGAATTTTAACATGGTATTCGAGCATAGTGACTGAAATCTTCTAGGTCTGTGATTGGAATGTGCTACTACCTATGAGGAGTTAGAAGATTTCAATGCCCTTAGTTTTGTCATTG
>VDFB02020761.1:0-24360 GCA_007258455.2 Sequoia sempervirens
AGAGAAGAATTTATAACCTCATTAAAAGACTCACAATTGCTAAAATATTTGGCTTTTAAGGTATCTCACCATTCCCCTCTCAAAGTAAGAGTTCTTCAAAGCTGTTTAGCAAGAAGGGACAAATTCAGCACTTTAATTTTCCTTAAGCCTAGGCCCCCTCTCGATTTAGGTCTATAGACCAGATCCCATCCAACGAGTGGCATTCTCTTCTTATCCTCCACACCAGACCAGAGAAACCTTTTCTAAATTTTTTCAATGGCCTCAGCATACTTAGCAGGAATTTTAAATAAACTAAGAGCATACACAGGAAGATTTTGCAAAGAAGCCTTTAGGAGATGGATTTTTCTGGCTTGACTGAGTAGAGCTCCTTTCCACCCCAACAACTTCTTATTAAAATTTTCAACCAACGAGATCCAGAATGAGTCTAAGGGTTTGATGCAAAGAGGCAAACCAAGATAGGTTGATAGAAGAGGCTCAATCCGGCAACCAAGAATCCGAGCAAGTTTAACTTGTCTATGCTCCAAAGTATTGAGGAAGAAAATTGAACTCTTAGCCCTATTAACAACTTGCCCAGAAGTAGATTCATAAAGATTCAAAATTCTTTTGAAAGTCTTAGCTTCAACTACAGTAGATCTTCCAATAAGAATGGTGTCATCAACAAATTGTTGGTGGGAACAGGTTAGAAGAGAAGAGGAAGGTCTTAAACCAGCAAGGGATCTTTGATCAATAAGCTTTTTAATATTTTTTCCCAAACTCTCAGCCAAAATTGTAAATAGAATAGGAGAGATAGGATCTCCCTGTCTGAGGCCTCTGGAAGTCTAAAAAAACCTTGAAGGTGACCCGTTCACAATGACAGAAGAAGTAACTGTCGAAACTAGCTGGTTCACCAACTGAATGACTCTGTTATTAAAACCAAACTTGACCAGGATTTTAAATAAAAAATTTCACTCAACCCAATCATAGGCTTTGGAAATGTCCAATTTAAGAATGAACCCTTCAGTCTTCAATTCCATTAAATAATGTAAATTCTCATGAACAATGATAACAAAGTCTAGAATTTACCTACCTGGCACAAAACCATTCTGCTACAAAGCAATCATTTAAGGAAGCACCTAAAGCATTCTTGTAGTTAAAACCTTCGAAATAATTTTATAGATAGAATTGTGTAGGCTGATTGGCCGAAAAGCTTGAAACTCTGAAGCCCCAGGTTTTTTTGGAATAAGGACCACAAAAGTAGCATTAAGTTCTTTCAAAAGACATCTTGATCCAAAGAATTCCTTGACAGCATTCTCAACATCCACCTCAACAATTTCCCAAAACACTTGGAAGAAGAATAAAGGAAAACCATCTAGTCCAGGAGCTTTGTTGCCATCAAAAGAGAAAACAGCTTTCCTAATTTCAGCCTTGGAAGGAATAGTAGTGATCATAGAATTTTTATTGTGACCAATCACCTGGGGTATAGCCTTAATCAAGGTTCTTGAGCTTCAGGAACAATCTCTCCATTACAAGAGAGAAAGAAATTTTTGTTTCTTTTATTACGATTTTCAAGTTATGTTAGTGTAGGAGCGGTTTTATTAACCATAAGTTCCATTTTTTTCCCTAAGGAGAGGAATATAAAGAACCATAGGAGGTTGTTCAACCAATTTCTCTTTCATGGGTGGTAATGGAATAAGTCCTAGACTTAGAATTATGTGTAAATTTCTTTCAGTTACATATGGCAGACAAGGGAATTGTAATTTCTTTAGTTTTTAAGGCTTTTGTTGCTTGCTAGACTCGCCAACATAGGATGGTTGAATGTTTGCTTTATTAGAGGTGCTAAGTTCACCTATTGTAGGGAAATTGGGTTCAACTTTTGTTCCAACTTCAAGATGTAAAATTCCAAACATCTCAAGTGGTGGGATGGTAGGGGGTGTTGGTTGTTTCATACAAGGATAAAAGGATGCATTGTTCTCAATGTTGTTAAGGCAATCATTTATGATTTTTTCCATGATATCACTATCTTCTTCAATTAGGTCAACATCATGAGGACATGCATTAGGTTTTGATTGAGCATGAGTAAGTTTAATTTCATTACGGTCATTTTCAAAAGCACAACTCAACACATCCACTAATATTTTTTAAGGACATCCAAAGTTTACCAAAGTACATATCTATGATGAAATGCAATGTAAAGACTTAGAATGAAGTATGCAAATGAAATTTTTAGATTCTAAACAAGGTAATTTACTGATTACACTATGAAAAAATCTAAAATGAAATGCTATAAATATAATTTTGAATTTGAACAATGCACAAAATGAATCAATTCAAGCTAAATGCAATGATTTGAATGAAATTGAAACTCTATAAACTGAAAAAGAAAGCTACCAATAGTAAATAGAAGAACAAAAATAGAAAACTTAATGTTGTAAAATGTAGTTCAAAATCTAAGATGGGACTAAATCACCCAAAGGGTCATATGAGTCCCACTTTAGGGTTTTTGCACAATTTTCAAAAAATATTGAGTGAATGTAATGTTTTCTAGGTTGGATGATGTATAAACTAAATCAAAATATAGATTTCAGATGATATTCAATGATGCAAGACACAAAGATGCAACCTATATGCACTTTCACTAATGCAATATTTAAAAACCCTAGATGAAAATTAACTAATGTAAACTTTAATGCAAAGTTAATGGAAGCTAGATCTATGACTATAATGCACTCCAAATATGAAAAGAGGTGTTCACATTAGGTTCACCAAAATTAAATGATGGAAATAGTCCACCCTATCCCCTAGGGCATGAGATAGGGTTTCTATGACCCATTCCTATTTCCCTGAAGTTTCACTCAAGAAAAACCTAGAGATCTCAATCCAAATGTAGAAAAGGGGAAAAAGATATTGCAATAGGATTTCTTAGGGTATGATTAATAACTAAAGAGGGGTTCAACACCAACCTATGGCTTGGAATGAAAAGTATTAAGCAAGATCTAATTTTAAAAATTAAAGATATGAAAGACTTGAATAAAAGACCTAAAAATGAATGTAAAATAAAACAACAAAATGGAAAAGAAAAGAGGGGCACCTAGAAACTTATAGTAGCTTGAATGGAAACCATAAATATTGAAAATAATGAATTTAATGTAGACTAGGACTCATATGCTAGGCTCGGTGATTTAGTCCTAGATTAGGGTTTTTTTGGAGGGAACAAAAATTAATCAAAGATATATCTGGAACACCTAAAAACTATAAATTTCACTGTATTACACCTCATATGCCAGAAGTGGCATATTAGTCTAGTTTGGCCTTTTCAAAAAGTCAGATTATAAATCTACTCTTCAACCTCTGCTCTTTCCTCTCAACCTAATTTATGAATCTCGAATGCTGAATAATTCTTTGTAGATGTCTTTCAATTTCCTTGTAGATGATGTGACAACTTTGAACACTTGACAATTTTTCTCCAATCTTTCTCTTAATTGTGTCTTCAACCTATATGTACAAATCACACACTAAAGAGAAGAAAAATGTTGTCTTATTAGTAGAAAGGAATTTTCATTTTCCAAACCCCATTTTGGTAATCAAACCTTGTAATGCAATCAAATGTAGAGGAATGATGAATGAACTAAATGTAATGTTGTAACTCACCAAACATTCAGAATAAAGTGTTGCAAACATGGATGAAATGGCTCCAATGGAAGTAGATCTTGACTCTTTATTGAATGTGGTAGATCTTGACTTCAGTGCTTGCTTGAATCATGAAACCCTACGTCACAAATGTTAGCTAAAAAAAAAACATGATGCATGATGAATTTGACATGATTCTTGATACTCGAATAATGCTCCAAAAAACTTGACAATCAACTCTTGAAGGGTCTTGAATGCTCTTGTGAACTCAAATTTGCAAGAAGGAATGCTCTCATGAAATTATTAGGTGAAAATGAGTGAAATAACCTTGAATTTATAATTGTTTATGCCAAATTTCTCAAAATTAGGATACTACAAGCTAACATCAGATTTAGGAGAATAAAATCCCTCCAAGAATTTGAATTAAATTTTATTTTGGGCCACACTAGACTTATATGCTAGAAGTAGCATATGAGCCCATTAGGCTAGGCTATGGGACACATTTTTTAAGAAAATGCTTATATTCATATAAAATCTAGATCGAGGCCCCAAAACCTAGGTAGAACCATACACCCAAGGTGGCATATGAGTCCCAAATCACTAAATCTAGGCCATACAATCCAAAAACATGTGAAATATGATAGGATATTGGTTTATGTCTGGATTATCCTAAAAGAGCTACAGTAATTAAGGCTTCTAGATGCAAAATGAGGCCAATTAATGCATAAAGAAGCCCAATTATTTACTAAAAACACTAGATTAGTGTGAAAGTATTAAGATACACTTTACAACATAGTAAATAAGTCACAATTAGGTTCATTTTATTTACAAGGGCCCAATACCTCGTGTGAATGTGTTAAACACATTATAACACTAGATCAAGGAAACATTAAGCTTAATTTAACAAGGAGATCCAAAAACAAATGTCAAAATATAAGGGTGTACATTTTATATCATTACAAAAGGTACACCATACAAGACTAAAACAAGGCATGATTAAGTCCATTTTATTAAGAATGTCCCTAAACTTAATGTAAATATGAAAAAAATATTACAACACTAAATTAAGGCAACATTAGGACCATTTTATTAATTATTACTGCCAAATTAAGTGTCCAAAAGGGATACTTTTTACAACACTACAAAAAGAATAACTCATTTTATTTATTGAAAATGTAGGGTTAGGGCCCTAATCCCATACAACATCATGAAACAAGCCTCAAGGCTAGCAATTCAACCCTAAACAAAATAGAAACTAAAAAATAGGCCACCCAGCTAGTAGTTCAAATAATAATTAGGCCTACAAGCCACCAAAATCAACCACCACCAAAAAGATAGACTAGACTACTCATGTTGGAAAGATCAGGTTTTGAAGGCAACCGTAAACACTCTACAATCATGCTTTTACCAAGACCCTGAACCCTAACTACTAACATAAACTATGTAAGATAGCTAGGAAACAACACAACCTACAATAGCCAGGTTTCAAACAACCATCTACTCAATATAAACAAAACTAAACCAAGAAAAAAAAAAGGCAACAAGAGCTCCCTTTCAGAACTATCAAACAAACCAAACTCCATTCTTTAATAAGAGAGTTGAGAAGCAAGATTGAATAAACGGTAGCATGAATCCCCTTGAAACACATTCTAGTCCAACATACCAATTCAATATCCACCTCTAAAGGAGAGACCTCCCCTCTATTGGAGAGGATGACTAGAACACCTTTTCCACTAGAGCCAAAAATCTCCAATACCCTTAAACTCTAGCTCAATAAGAATTGCTTCTACTTCAATATGAATAATGTGTAAGGATACCAAAAAAAAGATCTTCCTACTTGTGTCATAGAAAAATGGCCCCTTTTCTTTTTCATGGCCTTTTAGGTCTTGTTTCATGGTGTTGGAACTATATTTCTCTAATTTTATGTTGTAACATGGCTTGAACATACTTTTTTAGGTACTAAAACTCAAAGAACGACATCTTGTCAAGGTGTTGTGAATTGTTGTAAGACATTTCTACATTCTTCTAGAATCTATTTAATGCAATTTACCTAAAAATCACCTTTTTACTCATCAACAAGTCCTATTTTGAAGTGTTGTAAGGTCTTGTAACAAGCTTTCACGCTTTTCTAGGCATATTTTCACTATTTACACCCTTGTCATGCTTTATTTGGTCTCTTTATTCCCTCATAAGTTTTAATTAAGTGTATTTTTGAATGTTATCTTGACAAATAACATTAAATACAACATTTTTCTCGACACATGTTTTTAGGTCCTAGGTGGGACCCATTCGCCATGGGTGCTGAATGAGTCCCCCTTTGGCCCTAGATTGAAAATATTTTAATTTTCTTTTCAAGATTTTATTCAAAATCACTTGATGTCGGCCTGTGATGAGAATATGAATGGATACTAAGGCACAATAATTCTATAAATAAGTGATTTTCATCTCATTCTAAGCCCCATTCATCAAGTTCACTTATCCACCTATTCACTCAAGCATTCAAGCATTTTACATCAACAATTCGAGCACTACTCAAGCACTTTAAAGCAACCATTGACATTACTTCAAAATTTCATCATCAAGGGTTAGGTAACTTGATAGGACTTCCATGTTATTAGTTTATCTTTCTCTTTCATTTCATTATCTTTTCAAGGGTTTAATTACCAAAAGTGGGGTTAACCCGTATTCACTAACCCTTACTCATTTTTCCCCTATTGCATGTTGGTTTGCAGCTCTTTTGTATGCAAATTTGACAAGATATTAGTTGTTGAAGATTTATTTCCAATTCAAATAGGTGCTTCAAGTCAACTTAATTCAATTTCAAGCTTGGAGAGAGTTATTTATCTATTTTCTACCAAACTGATTTCGACAACCCGATAAATAGACATTTTCAGATCTAGTGTTATAGAGTTGTCTCTTGATTTTTTAGAAATTTGGGAAAGGACTGATTCACCACCTTTGGTGAATGAGTCCCACCTTAGGACTGAAAATATGAATTTTGTCAGAGTTAGGATCTCGATAGACATAAACCAGCTCCCGAAACTTTTTCACCAAGAGGAGGATTGATTTGCCACCCTGGGTGAATGAGTCCCACTATGAAAAATATGTGATCTCATCCACCATCGAAGACATTGTAGAATCATCAAAATTTTCCTAGGTGCACTATTATTTGACCCATCTCTTTATGTTTTGCACATTTCATTCACTTTCTTCATTATTTGCATATCGCACTGTGTTTTCAAACAAGGCATAAATCTCAGTTTTGCATTCATTTACAGTCATTCAAATTAGTCAATTGCATTTAGTTAAGTTCATTTACATTAAAAAACATTGCATACATTCTGGTTTGAGTGAATCATAAGCATTTTTGGCCCTATCTATCTCCGTTTAGGTGAAAAACCCTAGAACGGCAAGAGTAGTCCAAAGGGTCCCAAAAATCTATGTTTCATTTTGGTGAACCCGACTTTTGAACACTTTGAATTTCTAATTGCATTTACATATTGCATCTTAGTTTCCATTTGCATTAGAATTCAATTAGGACATTGATTTGTTATTGCATTCTAGGACTTTTCATTTTGCATTAGTGAAAACTTCATTTAGCTTTCATTTTTGTAGCACATCTCATTGGAAAAAGTCAAAATCTGCATTTTGTATCTGCAATTGCATTCTGTAAACCATTTAAATCATCTATAATTTTTGAAAAACACTAAAAATCTTCATATTGGGACTCATTCGCCACCCAGGGCGAATCAGTCCCTATGCACTTTTTTATCAACATTTATGACATTGTTTTGGCATTTTTCTACATTACTATTTCTTATTCCTGCATTTTATTTTCATTTACAACATCTCTAGTTTTAATCAATTCCTGCATCTTTTTTTATTTACATCATGGCATTTTCTTTCAATAAGTTTTGGAATTCATTAAAGTCCTTGGTGGACATGTCCAACTATGCCTTTGGCTATGACCCTAATGACCTTGAACACCAACATTCTCCTACAACTCCCAATGGTTGTCCTCCTCGTGATGTAGACATCATTGGAGAAGATGATGATAGCATGCATAAGTTTTACAATGAATTCCTTGACAACCTAGAAGCCAATGTAGCCTTTTACCCATCCATGAAATCACAAGACCTTCCCACTATTGCACCTTCTGATCACTTTGCATATTTACATCTTGAAGTCATTATAGGACCTATGGTTCCTCCCGCAAGTGAACCTAGTTCCTCTTACCAATCACATTCACAACCCTTCTATGAGTATAAATTCACAAACATTTCTATCAACCTTGAGGAAACATATGGCAAAGGATTCCCTATCTCAATTAAAAAAGGTTATGACAAAAAACATGAACATGAAATTTATCAAATTTTTGAACAAAAATCAATTGAAGTAAAGAAAATAGGACTTGGATATCATGATCCTTCTCATCGTGAGAGACATCCGCTTCAACCTAGGAGACTTTTGGATGTTGGAATGGTGATCTTGAATGCTCCTCCTAACTTAAGCATTCTCCTTCCATGTGAACAAACATTATCTCCTTCTAATGACAAGGATGTTAGGATCCCTATGGGTCCTCTTCCTCCTTCTATTCATGAACAAGGTGAATATAGAAAGCAAAAATGACCTTACAAACTCAAAAATATCAAGTTTCCCACACATCCTCCACCTGAATGTGAACAGAGACTTCAACTACTCTTAAATAAAGGTCTTATACTTTTACCACCTATGAATAGGTTGGTTATTCTTCTAAAAGACTCTAACATACCATTTTGCAAATATCATCGCATCCTTGGACATCGCACTAAAGAATGTTAGACATTGACGAAAAATACTAGATAAGTATCACTTCACTGATACTGATTGTTTCCCAGTCATACCTTAAAGCAATCAAATCACATCATCATTCCATAGTTGTAGATTTCCCTATTCTCACTATTGCATGATCCTTTCACATCACCCACCTCAGCTCATTCTTTCCTTTACATTTTGTGGAGGGAAAGACGCTGTTAGCCTTGTCCTTGTAATACACTTGTCTTTGTCTCTTAACTATGTTATTCCTTTTCTGCTTATCTATTTAAGATTGAAAAACCAATAAATTAGTTAATGGTTGAATTACATTTGCATTACTTGTCCCTTTTTCCTTTTCTTTTTATGAGTTTATCATGTTCCCCACTATCATGTGTTTGATGTTCTCTCTTTGTACACTTCTTCTATTTGTACCTCTATTCTTGTATTTATCGTTGTAGACAAGTGAAATTAACATCGTACACCCAATTCACATTCATCCGCTCATTAAATAAATCAAACACAACAAATCCATTCACTAGGTAAATTAGGTCTTTAGTCCTAAGGTTATTCATTTAAATAAATCAAAGGCTCACATCATCCTTTAATTAAATAAATCAAACTTTATTTAGTTAAAATCTTGAAAGTCATTTCCCATCCCTTTTGATTTAAATAAATCAAAGTATTTAAATCAAACAAGTAAAAATCATCTAATCAGCATTAATCTAAGCTAATCCTGATTAACCTAACCTAACCACCCATCACATCCTCTAGATAATCCCACTTGCACAAATAAATCAATTTATTGATTTATTAAATCCAACATTTTCCATCAACATGGCATCTTTGAGGAATATTCCCTCAATTTTTAATTCAAAAACAAGTGGACATGTACATCCAACAAGTCATTTATGACCTCTTACATGGCTCTTACATGTCCCTTGCAAAAGTCAAACTAAGCATTAACTCTCAAATTTAAATTTGAAATTTCTCCCTCTTGGGCACATTTCCCAAATCTTGCACATCCTCAAGCCTATCACATGATGACAAGTGGCCTCTTTTCATTGGTCCAATCTTTGTACCACATTCATCCATTTGGCCATTCTCTCATCAAAATAATCTATAAATGAGAAGCTTCATTCTTCATCAAATCCTCCACAACTTGCTCCACAATCACTCATGTAAAGTCACTCTCTTTAGGAGAACTAATTTTTCCCACCATCACTCCATCATTATCAAGGAATTTCATCATCTAGCTTATCTATCAAGGATTGGGAAAGGGCTATTTCCAATAGTAGCACCAACCCACTATGAAATAAAGTTTTGATTGTGTTTTTATATGCTTGCATTTCATTATCTTTGTTTTATTTAGTTTGCATATTTTATCATAGTCAAGTATTTCATAGGGATATTGAATTTAATGTGTTTCAAATTTATGTTAAGATTTTTAACCATTTGCAGATTTGATGTCCATAGTCATGCATTGTCTTTTTCATTTTCATTTTTTGTTTTCCTTTTAGGGATGACACAAAGTGTAGAGACACCCTATGTCTCTTCAATGTTGACCCAAAAGGTCTTTGTCTTTTTATCTTTTTGTTTTGTGTTCTCCTTTTAGGGATGACACAAAGTGTAGAGATTCCCTATGTCTCTTCCATGGTTACCAAAAAGGTCCTTGTCTTTTTCTCTTTATGTTTTGTGTTCTCCTTTTGGGGATGACGCAAAGCATCAAGATGCCCTATGTCTCTTCCATGTTGACCCACAAGGTCCTTATCTTTTTCACTTTTGTTTTGTGTTTTCCTTTTGGAGATGATGCAAGGCATTGAGACCAAAATTTCTCCTTCATGTTGACCCAAAATATTTTTTATTTGATTTCACCTTTTCATTTTCTTTCTTTTTTCTTGTGTTTTCCTTTTTGGGGCATCAAGACCGTGATGTCTCTTCCATTTTGACCCAAAATAGACTTTATTTTTCCTTTGTTTTCTCTCTCTTTGTGTCATTATTATAATTCCATATGCTTTGGGGAATGATGATAGTTTCTATCTTTCATAAAAACATTGCAACAATGAACATAATAACCCCAAATCCATAGATCCTTTATGTGTTTGGTGTGCTTTATTTTCTAGGGGCAACGTCCTTTTCTTTTGTTTTTCATATTTCTTGACATGACACTGCCTAAATTTGAAACATATGACTTGGCATAGGGCTTTCCAGGTTGGCTCTCATGTCTTGTTTTCTTTTTTATTTTTTCTTTTCTTCTCTACTTTAAAGTAATTGCTCACAGAACGATCTGTAGCAATTCCTTTAAAATGGGGGGCATACATTACAATTAATTCATTTGCATTCTTAGTTCCTAGTGTAGCCTTGTTGTTTATATGATGCATTTGTCACTTTGTGGATGACATTGGGTGTGACGTCCTTCATAAGTGTGATCTATTTAAGCATATTACATTCCTCTTGGTGTCTTGATGCGACGCACTACATCCCCTAAGTTGTGAATATACTATTCTTTGATTAGTCCTCTCTTGGAGACATTAGACACAATGCTCCCTAAGTGATTGACCTTACATAAACTCAACAAGACTCATTTGAACATCTTTTCACATTTTACATTTTTTCATTTTTTCATTTTTCATTCCTTTTTTCCACCTTGCATGACTGTGGTACCTTTGTCTTTTTGTTCATAAACATTCATTTTTTCCTTGTGGTGCCTTGTTAAAGTTATCAGGTCATGGTATAACTTTAATATGGTTGAGCGGGAAGCCCACCTCAGATTATAATTTTTCCCCATAGCCACTTTTGTGTTTCTAAGTGCATACCAACTAGTGTATGTATCTTACCTTTATAAGTTTTCTCACCCCACGAAAAACTAGTTATGTGCCCCATAGTGAGTATACAACTGGGATTTCACACCCCACAAATAGCCTAAATTTTGATGGCCCAAAGTGAGTACACATTCTCTTTTCAAAAAATCAGCCTAGATCTCTTTCCACAACTAGTTGGATTGACGATCGAAGCTTCATCGAATTATTTTCAACACTTGTGTGTTCCTTTGTTCTTATGCTTATTTTTCCATGGGATCTTCATCCTAGGGGCTTGATCATCCCTCTTGATCATTTTTATTCAATCTTGCTAATGTAAGTGCATTTGAACCCTCCCATTGATGTTCATGGCTACTTTAGTGTGAGTTTGAAACATGTTCATCCTCTCACTAAAGTGGGGGCTAAATGTAATATAGAAAAATTACCCCTTGTCATTTTCATGGCCTTTTAGGTCTTGTTTCATGGTGTTGAAACTTTGCTTGCTCTGATTTTACGTTGTAACATGGCTTGAACATGCTTATTTAGGTAAATAAACTCAAAGAAAGACATCTTCTGAAGGTTTTGTGAAGTGTTGTAATACATTTCTACATTCTTCTAGACTCTATTTAATGCAATTTACCTTAAAATCACCTTTTCACTCATCAACAAGTCCTATTTTGAAGTGTTGTAAAGTCTTGTAGCAAGATTTCACGCTTTTCTAGGCATATTTTGACTATTTACACACTTCTCATGCTTTATTTGGTCTCTTTATGCCCTCATAAGTTTTAATTAAGTGTATTTTTGAATGTTATCTTGATAAATAACATTAAATACAACATTTTTCCCAACACATGTTTTTAGGTCCTAGGTGGGACCCATTTGCCATGGGTGGCAAATGAGTCACCCTTTGGCCCCAAATTCAAAATATTTTAAATTTCCTTTCAGGATTTTAGTCAAAATCACTTGATGTCATCCTGTGATGAGGTATGAATGGATACTAAGGCACAAGAATTGTATAAATAAGTGATTTTCATCATATTCCAACCCCCATTAATCAAGTTCACTTATCCACCTATTTACTCAAGAATTCAAGCACTATTCAAGAACTTTGAAGCAACCATTGACATTACTTCAAACTTGCATCATCAAGGGTTAGGTAAGTTGATAGCACTTGGATGTTATTAGTTTAACTTTCTCTTAAATTTCATTATATTTTCAAGGGACCAAAAGTGGGTTTGACCAAGGCAAACCCCTATTCACTAACCCTTAATCATTTTTCCCCTATTGCATGTTTTCTTGTAGCTCTTTTGTATGCATATTTTAGAATATTTTAGGTTTTAAAGATTGATTTCCAAGTCAACTAGGTGCTTCAAGTCAACTTAACTCAATTTCAAGCTTGGAGAGAGTTATTTGTCTATTTTTTGTAGAACTAACTTCAGCAACCTGACAAGTAGACATCTCCAAATCTGGTGTTGCAGAGTTGTCTCCTAATTTTTTAGAAATTTGGGAGATGAATGATTCATCACCTGTGGTGAATGAGTCCCATCTTAGGACTAAAAAAATGAATTATGTTAGATTCTAGGTCTTGATAGATAAAAACCAGCTCCCGACACTTTTTCACTAGGAGGACTAATTCACCACCCTGGGCAACTGAGTCTCACTATGAAAAATTAGTGGTCTCATCTAGCATCCAAGACATTATAGAATTATCAAAATTTTCCTAGGTGCACTCTGATTTGAACCATCTCTTTTTGTTCTGCACATTTCATTCATTTTCTTCATTATTTTCATATCACCCCGTGTTTTCAAACAAGGCATAAATCTCACTTTTGCATTCATTCTCGGTAATTTAGATTAGTCAATTGCATTTAGTTAAGTTCATTTAATTTAAGAAACATTGCATACATTCTGATTTGAGTGAATCATAAGAATTTTTGGCCCTATCTCTCTCCTTTTAGGTGAAAAACCCTAGAAGTGCAAGAGTAGTCCATAGCGTCCCAAAAATATATGTTTCACTACCATATCCACAACACCCATCTCCACCTAAATAGGAGTAATCTTCACCTCAAAAGAATAAAATTACTATAGATCTCGGAAGAAATCGAACACACATGTGGGAAGGGATAAAATAAGATCCTTTGGTAGTCCAAGCAAAAGGAACTTCAAGAAGAACATGTAATGCAACCTCAACAACAGTCATAGGGCAGACTTAGCTCCATTTAGCAACATAATCATCTGAGTAATCAAAAGAAGAATAAATACATCCTAGCCAACAACCAAATAACAATAATAGGGACAACCAATTCTCCCATATACATCTTAAGTGATAAAATTACATCATCCTTTGAGCAACACCAGCAAAAGCAAGAAACCTTGTGCCATTTATAAATAATTTCCTCCTTTAGCCACAAAATATTCTCATTCCAAAAGGAGATCCAAAAAAATTCCAAATGGGGTTCTGAAAGACAATCAAAATCCACAGTTTGGAGGAATAGAGATCTCACTTCTTGAAAAAATAGGACATCATAGTGTCAAACCCATACCAAACACTCCATTGAGCACCAACAAGGAATCCATGAGACACCAAACAAATATCTTTAATAAGGAAGATCATCCATGATGCAAAAGCCACTAAATACCACAAGAAGAAGCATCCAGAAATATTCTCTTGAAAAATCAAAACACATGGGCCCAAAGCATAGTGAAAGATGAGAACCAAGTCATTCTAGATATGCTCAAGGGCAATAGATGCACCTCGAAAAACTCCAATATCTTCAAAGATAACCATGGGAAAAATCACTAAGCTCTGAAATAATAGAGAGGAAGTTCCCAAACTAGACCCAAGCTAGACTTGAGGGGATCCTCAAGCTAAAGAGAATGGATAGCTTGAGACAAGATATGGCAACATATAGCCAACACTTTAATGCAACCAAAGAATTTGTAGGCACCCAAAGAGATGGGCCCTTGAAACAATGCAAGGAAATTACAGAGGAAAAAAGTGCCAGCTGAGCATCAAACCATCTATCCTCTACAATCACAACCAAAGTTTCATGAACAAAATAACCAACAAAAAACTAAAATTTAAAACCCCATGACCACATGCACCAAAAGGATCTTGAAATCTGATAAGCCACCAACCGTAGGAGAAAATGAAACCTCCAAAGAAAATGTATCTGCATCAAAATCCTCTTCATCTTCATCACCATCTTTAGCTTGGATTTCGAAAATCCTCCCCCTCTCCTCTTCGCACCCACTCCCACTTGCTCATTTCAAAAAACATTTTTAATAAGAATAAATCATTGTTTCTCAAAATTAGGATTAAGTTTCTCAATATAAAAACAACATGATCATAATTTGAAGGAATGTTACCTAGTAAAGTTACTTCATCAACATCATCTTTTGTCTTAGAATTTATAATAGAAAATTGGTTTAGAAGGGAGCAAAATGTACTAATGTGTTGAACAACACTTTCCTTTTCCCATTTTTTTTCTAAAATGTAGGAATCGGGTAGCCCCCCTATAAATTGTAGTGTGCCTAGTAAATTTTGTTCACATGACCAATGATACCAATGATTCATACCTACAATAGGATGCTTTAGCTAATTGAGCTACGCCATCCACCCCAACAACGCTTTCTTTTACATTCATCTTGAGGAAAAATACTTTTCAATTAAAATTTTTGCTCTAGAAGTTTGAGATCAAAATAATGTACTAAGACCATCCCCAATTTGTTTTGATATTTTTTAAATATCAATGTGATGCAAGCATCTGATAATCCAAGAACAATAAATGTGGTTTATCTATGATCTTTGACTATCCTTTGTTTTGCTACATCTACATCTTTTGACCTTTTTATGTTACCAATCACAATATCCCATAAATATTTTTCAATTAGGAGTAACATAATTTTACTTTTCATGGCCCTGGGGGAGAGTAGAAGCAATGGTTGGGGTTTGAAATCTTTAGAGGCAAAAGAAGGAGACTCTGAAGTGGAGGATGGAAATGACAACAGGGTTGGAGAGGGAATTTTTGGAGGGCTACCATTGGTTGGGGGATCTCCTCTTCTTCATGGGACGTGTTGTTGCCTATTGTGCATGAAATTTTGGTTTTATCTACCTTCAATGGCTCTTAGTGTGGTCCTTGCCTCTTTTTGGTTGTGGACATTGGTGTTTTCTATGAGGCCTAGTCTTTTGTTCATCCGGTTGTGTCTTCTTCTAAGTGCTAGAAGTTGTCTAGTGTGAGGTTTCTGACTATTGGGCATATTCTTTCCAGCTACTCCTATGATTGGAAGGTATTTCTAGCTTTTCCTTGTTCTAGATACTTGAGCACTCACTATGGCTTGTGGGGTTCGATTTCTTTTGGAACCTCTTTTGGGCTTTAGTCTTAGATGGTTTCTTTCTTCTTCCTATGGTGGCTCCCATTTTTGGGTTTTCTATTGTGCTTGTTTCTTGTGAGGAGTGTTTTCTTTGCTTGGGGGTTTGGATTTTTTCCTATGGTCCTCTATTTTTCTTTTGATGTAGGCTACCCTTTGTGGATGGGTTTGGCTTTCATCTATCTAGGTTACTTCTTATGACTATCAAGTTAACCCAACTATTCTTGTTGTTCTTCTGCTTTGGGAAGAACCCCTCCTAGCTTGTTATAGGGGCTTCTGTCATTTTGGTGTTGTACCCCTATTGGAGTATTCTATTGTTCTTATTTGTACAGGGGTTTGAGAGGCTTGTGCTGGCATTTTTTGGGGCTTTATCTACCACCCCTTTTATTTCGTGAATGTTGTGTTTATTTTTTATGTGGTTTTGGGTTGTGTCTCTCTTGTCTCCATCTCTTTTGATGCCTAAGGTTGTTGTGAGTGTGCATTCTACTAGAGTTTCTTCTTTTGGCTAGTTTCTTCTGATGATATCTTCTTTAGAGGTGAAGATTGCTCTTATGGAGGTAGAACCGTCTCTTATTGAGGTGGAGGTGATTGTTGTAGGCCTAGTGAAAAGTTCTCTTCCCTCTTGCTTGTTCCTGTTGAGCTGGAGTTGGTTCCTTTTGAGGTGGAGCTGGTATGAGGAGGGTTTGGGTTGATTTGGTGGTTTGAGTTCTTGCATCTTCCTCTCCAATTGAGGGGACACCTATCCTATAGAGGTGTAGTGTGGGATGATTGTTTAGTTCAGATGGAGGTGCAAGATGGATGTTATTTTTTCGTTAGTTGTGTTGTTGGGTTTAAGGTCCCTACCAAAACCTAATTATAAAGGTTTCATGGTCCCTTCAAAACCTATCTTGGGTTCATCATTGGGTATGTGCAAGATCATCATGGAAAAAATAGGCCCTTAAGTGGCAAAAAAATTGTAAAAATTAGAGTAAGGCAACTTGATGTAAAAATTTGAATAGGTTATCTATATTATTTAAAAAATATGTAAGAATAGAATCTATAGAAAATTTAATGTAGTTTCTAAACTACTAGGTTTTTCAAAAAAAATCTATTTGGTGAAAATTTGAAATTTTCAATGTATTAATTACTGAGTTTAGGAAAAGGAAATAAGTAGGTGTCACATCCGACCACCCTAACCACAATAAAATGATAATATTTTCTTATAAGATTTTAGATGTAAATTAGAGGGACTCATGTCCCAATGTGATGCATATTTTTTTGTAAAGCAATATATAATTAATTATGATTTTTCTATTACAACTGTTAAAAAATATAAAAACATGTATGTCCGACCACCTAACTGGGTCAAAACTTCATGAAATTCAATTTTTTTTTAATCCTATAGTATGCAAAGCATAGAGTGTGACACATATTTCAGATTAAAAAAATGTGGTACCATTTAGAGAAGCTATAGATGTTTTCAATCAGCCTATCAATCGAGACTTTAATTAAGTAATTCAAATAGAAAATCAATAATAATTATTTATTAGTTAAGTAAAGTATAATTTGTATGGGTGGAAAGCAGTCTCATTTAAGTATGTTTCCATCAATTTTGGGTAAAAAAGTCATTATTACCTACATAGCTATCATATTGCTACTTTTTGGCCCCATCATGGTTTGCACATGCAGTTTTCTAATGATCATGGTAAGGGGTTTAAGGTCCTTTCAAAACCTTTTGGTTTAAAGGTCCACTGGTAAAACCTATTAGAGTATTTAGTTATAGGCTATAGGCCCTTGCTTTTCCCTTCTGTGGCCTATGTTGTCTCAACATATTTTTATTGTTGATGTTGATTGGATTCTTTGATGGTATTTAGATCATCTTTGAAATATCTTGTTTGTCATTGATATGGTTATTAACGCTAAAACCATTATGTAATGGATTTTGAGTCCCATCAAAGCCTATTTTTTCCCCATAAATCAAAAACTAATTTTTTTTATTTTTTGTGTATAGAAATTGATCCCTTCAAATTTAACAATATTTATTTTTCCATAGCCCCGTCACTCCAAATTAATCTTTAACATGCCAATTCATTTTTTTTAAATGTCTTTCATGATTTCTCCTCTCTCCAAAGAAAAATATTATATAGAAATTCAACCTCCAACAATAAAAGTAATAATTACATCGAGAGGCATTCCTACAATGGCATCATTGATGTTTGTAGATCCATGTAAGAAAAAATAAATGGGAGTTACATTATTGAAAGAGTCATGTTGGTAAGAATTCAAAGAGTCACATTGGTAGGGTGGTGGAAGAGTGGCATAGGCATGTAAATCATTTCAAAAAATATCACTGGAAATAAAACATCTTTTATGAATAT
The DNA here is from genome assembly GCA_007258455.2 of Sequoia sempervirens. NCBI lineage: Eukaryota > Viridiplantae > Streptophyta > Pinopsida > Cupressales > Cupressaceae > Sequoia > Sequoia sempervirens. The sequence continues at coordinate 17,924 of VDFB02020761.1, forward strand.
GAATAATCTCATAGGAGTCTACGTAAATATCCTCATCTTTCTGTGCCACATATTACCTCTTATCTTCTCATGAGACCCATGGATAGGTGCAACAATCTCTTATTAGACCCAATTACATATTGGAGGCACAATTTGTAGCCATAGTGGCCATGATTTTCTACCTGGAGATCATGTGATAGATATCCTTGTGAAGTTGACTCTCATCAATCTATTGTAAAGAAGTGACCCAATTCTCTATTGAAGAGTTCAATAAGGTATGATTCATGTGATCATTCAATACAAAATCTATAGCCATACATGATCATCTCACCCAATTCAAATTGGGGTGATTCTGGCCACAATATGTTCGTTACAAGCTGCAATTACCCTATTTTTTGTAGTGGTTTCTACACATGGGAAAGTCAATGAGAAGTCAAGAGGTGACATATTTCATTGAAGGCCAAGATTTGGGTTGAATGTGGCTTTCCACAGGCCGGTGCTCTCAACAATCGTGTTTATAAAGGAGGCATCAATGAGATGCAACCCCACACAACAAAGACATGCAAGTGGTGAAGGTCACATATTCCAATGTGGTGAGTGAATGGGCTTGAGCCATTAAAGTGTCTTTCTTTACCCTATGTATGGAATCATTTGTTGTAATTTTTTTTTTTTATTTGAGTAGAAGTGACTTGAGTTTGGTAAAATTATTGCAATAGAATTTTGTATCATCACCAGTGGACTGTGTGTATGGAAGTGTGGCCTACATCTCTATTCAATACACCTAACTCTTTGTTGGTTATTGAGGATGTCAATATACTATTCTAACAATTTATTTTTCTCATCTAAAATGTACAGGGGAATGGTGGAATGATAATGTGGAAGATGTGATAAAATATCCAACTAGAAGAGGAGCAGTGCCTTTGAAATTGTATGGATACACCATCAACAACTAGCTAGTAGAGATAAAATTGTCATGTCTCCTAAAAATTGTTTGTCATCTTAATCGAGAATGAATAAACATATGAGTAAATACTATAACTATGAGGAGGATTGATTAAAGTGTTTATCACATCTGAGATACTTCTCATGAGCCAGGAAGAAATTAAGCTTATAAGCGTGACAATCCAAGAAATGCAAGGTTGGCCATCTCGTGGGGCATAAAGCTTATACCACACTTTCATGCTCTGTATTTTAATAAAATTTAGCGCTTTGATGGTGGAATCAAAGAATTTGTTGGAAACTGATCTCTAATTTTTTAGATTCTAATAGTGTTTGATATTGAATGTTGAAACATCCATAAACATATATAGTCCATATATCCTTTTTTCTTTTTCAAAGCTTATTTTGTTTAAAATTTTAAATTTACTATTGTCTATGTATAGTTGAGTGGCATAAATAAGTGCAATTGAATCATTGAAGAGCTCACCATATGATAAGATCTGAAAGCAATAAATAAAAATATCTTAAATTAATAAATAAAAATATTATGTAGTTTGATACAAAGTATTGAAATGTTCATTAAGATAGATTTAGAAGGATACCAAGGTAATAGAAAAATATATCTTATAGGTTAATTATTGTTAGAGTAAATGCATATTTACTTAAGTTTTAACTTAGGTAGATTAGTTCATTAATTTTTTCATTTATTAAATTGGTTAGTTTTCCGTCTTTGGGAAGTTCCTCATTTGTCACCTACTTTTTATCCCTTTTTAAGGCACCTTATACAATATGTAAATTAGATCTCATTTATTTCACTCCTTATGTGGTGAAATGGCCTTGTGTCTCTCTCATTTCTTATGAAGGTTTTTCTGTAGATGGTTTTTTGTGTTGGTTGCTCTATCATGGTAAGTACCTTCCACAATTGAGAGTTTTTCATTTGGAGTTTTGGGATTGATTATTTTGGCATTGAAAATTTCAAATTTTAAAGTTGCTTCTTTCTTCATTAGATTTTATGCTAGGTATTCTAGAGACAAGAATTTGAATTTGTCTATGGTTCGATTTCCATTTTTTAGTACGAATTGTCTTGGGGTGATTTTCTTTCTTCTTTTACATAGAGGTTGTGAGTCTTTTGGAGGGCATGATTTAAATTGCTAAGGCATTATTTTTTTCTTGAGGCTTCCTTTTCCTCTCTTAGGTGCACATTTGTTGTTTGGAGTGGAGGTTGTGCCCTGTACATTCACAGGTGGTGTTGAATTTGGAGCACTGTGATTTCTCTCTCAACCCACTATGATTTATATCTCTCTTGATCATAGTCATTGCTGCTCTTTACTTTGTTGAGGGAAATCCACGGTGAAATCTACAGAATGAAGTGGAAAATATGTGGGTTAATGCATAGGAGAAATGCAGAATTAGGAGGATGTTTTTTTTCTCTATTGAAAATCCTTTGTGCAACTTTTTTGTATTGAAGCGGGTGGTTGAGATGCATTTGTTGAGCAACATTGGTAGGAAAATAAAAGATTTGTTGAGCACTAGAGAAAATTTTGTGCTACAAAATTAATTCACTCTGTTAGAATTTTTTGAGAAGGAAAATTGAAAGGGCGTAGCATCCTCTGCAAAGCATTTTTTCCATTAGATTGTGCATTTTAATAAAGTGGATGCCACAAACTCTAGTTTGAAGAGAATATTTTTTGCTAAAGTAATTTCCCTTGTTGCAGGTGCAAAATTTTTTGATTGGAGGCATTTTAAATTGTTTATGGGCATTTCAAATTTGTAGGCCCCATTCTTGCATTGGAGGCACATTTTTTGCAACCTATTGAAGGCCATTTTTTACACTCAGGCATTCAATTGTGGTGGAGGTGTTTTTCTTCCTAAAGGTGGTGCGATTCCTATTTGGAGGCTATCACTTTTAAAAAACTTTATACTTTTATAAAGTCTCTTCCTAAATATTCTAGGGTTTCCTCCATTCTTGCTTGTGTAAAAAAATTTCACCTCTTTTTCACTTGGATACACATTTTTTTCCCACATTGGCAATGTGGAGTAAGTTTTTACTATTCATATAGCTTTGTAGTCCCTATCTTTACTATGAGAAAGTCTCACATGATTGTGAATTGTTCTTGTCTTGTGTGAGGACATGGTGATTTGTGACTTGTGCTTGAACTTCATGATTTGGAGTTCACTTGCCTTTTCCCTGAGAGGCTGATCAATTTTTATCCCCCTTGCTCGTGGTGGTTGTATGGTGTGACTGAGAGCTCCAAACGTGCCTTTATAGGCCCTTTTTTTTCTTTTTTGCAACTCTTTTGCAAATGGAGGCCATTTTTTGCAAACCACATATCAATGGAAAGGTATTTTCATCACTTTTGTAGTGGTTAAGTAATTTCTCATATTTTTCTATTTGGTGGTGCTTTTAATAATCTATTGAAGTTCAATATTGGTTTTTCCTTCATTTGTGGTATTTTAGGCATTTCTATTTGTTGTTGAAGGTTACTGTCCTATTGTTTTGGAGATTTGTCATAGTTGGTTATGGGGTTTTCTTTGCATCCTATTGTGCTTATGTTGGAAAGGGGAAATTATACACAATGGAGAGATGGTATATTGAAGCACTTGAGATGGATTCATCTTTTTCCATACCTATATAATCTTGTTCCCCTTCCTGATACTGATAGTAAGAAGTTTGCATGGAATTACAAAAGGGATCACGTCCTAGGAGTTATTACAATATATATTGATGATGCCACTTTGGATGCTATTGAGAAATTTGAGTGTCCATATACTATTTGGAATAAAATTTGGGAAATACATGGATATCCTAATATTCAGCCATTCCCAGATGATCTTGTTTCAAATTTTCATGTGCCTCTTCTTTTTTTAGACAAGCTACTCTATGATCATACTACTATGCAGGATTTTGAAGTTTTGGAGTACTTTGAGTCTTCAGATGAGGATGAAGAGGGTTCTTCATATGCTCCTTCTTCTCCATCAGAGACAATTATTGTACCTTCTCCTTCAGTGATTCATTGTGCAAAGTCATTGATTAAGGATTCTATCATTCATATTTCTCTGGGATGGCCATTTTGTGTTGATGATTCATTTGCACATATCAGGTGATTCATCACCTATCTCATTATCTTCCTAATTGGGATTCCTATTTGTAGAACACTGGTTGCTTTTTCGTAGAATCTCATATTTCAGATTTGGAGGACACTTTTGAGGGTATATTCCTCCTATTTGATGATATTTGTGGTCCAACTATTGTCGCCCCATTTTAGTCTCTAGATATTGTTTAGGATAAGTTTCCAATGGTACCTTATTTGTCACCTTTTGTTGTGATTGGGCATGTTCGTGATTGGTTCGTGGCATCATTTTCTATGGTCTTGGTGACACTTGAGAAAGTTCCAGAGACATCATCATACATATTCATGCTTCTTTGGGAAGCATACCCACATTTTTATTTGGTTTTGTTTCTTCTAAAATGGAGACAAGTTGTTTTGTCGACCTTTGGATCATGTTTGTCTTAGGGCACTTACCATTTTGTAGGTGATTACATTGTGGGGGCTACATAGTCTCTCTATTTCCCTCTTATGGGGGGGGAATTGATTGTATATACATGATGTATGTAATACTTGGGCTACATAGTCTCTCTATTTCCCTCTTTTGGAGAGGGGTTTTTTCCCACAGGGTTTTTCTTCTTTTCTCTGCTTGCAAGAGATTTCTTTTGTTGCATTGTAAATGGGTACCTAACATGGTTGTGTAGCAAAGACCCATACTACATATTTATATTGTATCTTCATTCATTCTCCCTAAGTTTCTCTTAAGGGGGGGTGTTAGAGTAAATGCATACTTAAGTTTTAACTTAGGTAGATTAGTTCATTAATTTTGCATTTATTAAATCAGGTAGTTTTTCCTGTGCTGGGAAGTTCCTGTCACCTACTTTTTATTCATTTTTAAGGAGCCTTGTACAATGTGTAAATTAGATCTCATCTATTTCACTCTTTATTTGGTGAAATGGCCTCGTGTCTCTCTCGTTTCTTGTGAATATTTTTCTGTAGATGGTTTTCTAGGTTGGTTTCTCTATGAATTATAAATTTCATTAACAATGGAAAAATCAACTTAAAAAGCATTCTTAAATTATGATGATCAAATATAAGGAGAGTACTAAATATCAATTTTAGAATCTATCTTTTAAACTTTTTTTATTTGTCACTAAATAATGTTGAATAAATCATAATACATCTAATACAAGCCGTAAAAAAAATTAGTTGTCACTAATTGTAATAGACTTTTATTATTTGTCACTAAATACTGTTAAATAAATCATAATAGATGTTAAATACATCTAATCCAAGCAATAAAAATTATACACCATATCATTTTTTTTAATTACAATGATCAAATGATGATAATCTACAAAGTGAAATATTTTGTAATCTAACATTTAAATATATATGGATAAAATATGAGTGCATTAAATTATTTCACATAAATAACATATAATTTTAAAGGTGGTCATGCTTAAATGGATGTTAAAAAAAGAAATAATGGTTATCAAAATTTCTTTTATTTCAAATATCATATTTCAAAACTTCTCCATATAACATAAAGGCTAACATCAAAATCTATATGGGTTCAATATCACTAAAAAGTCCATTTAAAATACTATAACTAAAATATAATTATATTTTAAATTCACTATTTCATATAAAAGTAATTTTCTAAGTTAATATACTCAATAAATAAAATATCCAAGATATTTTTAAAAGAGATATCTATTAGACATAAAAATAAGTTTCTAAATTATACTATTTCATATAAAAGTAAGTTTCTAAATTAATATACTTAAAAAATTAAATATCCAAGATCTTTTTAAAAGAGATGTCCATTCGAAATAAAAAGAAGTTTCTAAAATTTAGAAACTTCCTTTTGAGAAAAGTTCTTTCATACTTAAAAGAGATATCCATTAGACATAAAAATAAGTTTCTAAATTTTAGAAACTTCTTTTTGAGAAAAGTTCTTTAATACTTAAGTTTTTTAAATTTTAGAAACTTCTTTTTAAAAATTCTAAACTAATGCATTTAAAATTAAAAAATAGAAACCTAAATAAAAAATAAATATCTTAAATTTACTATTACACATAAAAAAATATTTAATATTTTTAAAAAAATGAAAGAATTGCAAAAAGAAAAAATCATCCATATTCTATTTTAAAAAATAATTTATATCTCTCAAGAAATATTTTAGATTTAAGACTTTATTAAAGAAATTATTTTACAAAAATACAACATAGATATACAATCTAATGTAAAATCTTCCTATAATAAGTACACATCTAAAATAAATTTAAAATTATAAAATTAAATACAAAGAAAATATAATAAATTTATTATTACACAAAAATAAGTTTTCAAATTGATATATTAAAACTACCATACTTATATTTAACAAATTAGTGCACACTAAATTTTATCTTAAAATTAGGGTAATGGTTCAATTAGAATTGTAAGATGATGTTTGGAGTTAGGGTT